>RQOL01000343.1:0-51268 GCA_013076295.1 Sanderia malayensis
GTATGAAAGGACAAAAACAGCTCACCATTTTTTGTCATAACCTGAATGTTATTACTAACTGTATTGGACAGTCGAATGTATTCGCTATCCCCATCTCTATCAGCTGCGGAAATAATTGAAAAGCATTTCGAAAAAAGCACACTTCTTAAAATGAGAGCAAATTCTATTATGAAGAAGTTCAAAGGATAAAAATTTCAGCTTGCTTTATGGAAACAAATTTAAACATAAAAAAGGATTCTATTTCAATAAAAACAATCTTACTAGAGGAATATTGTTGATAACTTGAAGCTCCGAAATCTCCACGAGACATGTCGATATTAAAAAGAGGTAAATGTGTAGGACCCTGATGACAATAAATCAAAGTTTTCAAATTCATGGAAATGTATATAACTCATTAGGAGTCTATTCCTAGTAAAAATAATCTCCATCTCCACATGACACAAGTAAATTTACGTAAATAACTGAAAACTACGTACCTGGTTTGATTTAATAAAAATAACTTCCAACTGGACTTTAATTTTAAGGCAAGTTCGTAACGTGAGCAGTGCTTTCGCTTTTTGTGCTTCGTTCCGTCTTGCTGTGTTGGGCCTAACAGCTTTCGATTTTACAATAATCAATCATATTTTGAAATTGCTCAATTATTTACAAAAGCAGTTGACAAATTTTGTGTTATGTTGGCTCCAAACTATTTATTTATTTGAGTTGACAAAGCTTAATAGTCCTGAATTCTGAATGAAATAAATTGATTGACGAAGTGCATTCCTCAGCAAACTGCAAATTGAGTAAAGTTGAGCAAAGACTTTCTTGGCCTCTCGTCGTGTGGGCGTGGCTGATAAGTAGAGCTGACTCTCTCCCTCCCAACGTCCTTTCGTAAGGCTCAAGCTGCTGCGCAGTAACCTATATATGATTCTCCGCATTCACAAACTCCTTTAGGCCACACTAACCCTAACCCTAACCGCTACCCTAACCCTAATCCTCACACCAGACCATAGAGATAGGATATCTTTAGGCACCAGACACTGTGGATGTCTATACGTCATAGATCCTCCTGCGCAATAGCCTGTATATGCCACTGCACATGGACACCCACCTTTAGGCCACACTAACCCTAACCCTAACCCTAACTCCAACCCTAACCCCAGCCCTAAGGATATCTATACGTCATAGATTCTCCTGCGCAGTAGCCTATATATGCCACTGCGCATGGACACCCACCTTTAGGGCACACTAACCCTAACCCTAACCCTAACTCCAACCCTAACCCCAGCCCTAAGGATATCTATACGTCATAGATTCTCCTGCGCAGTAGCCTATATATGCCACTGCGCATGGACACCCACCTTTAGGCCACACTAACCCTAACCCTAACCCTAACTCCAACCCTAACTCCAACCCTAATCCTCACACCAGACACTGTGGATGTCTATACGTCATATATTCTCCTGCGCAGTAGCCTATATATGTCACTGCGCATGGACACCCACCTTTAGGCCACACTAACCCTAACCCTAACTCCAACCCTAACTCCAACCCTAATCCTCACACCAGACACTGTGGATGTCTATACGTCATATATTCTCCTGCGCAGTAGCCTATATATGTCACTGCGCATGGACACCCAACTCTTCCGTAATGGCGGATGCCAGTTGCGATGCCGTGAACACTTCTCCCTGTATTATTTATCGTCCAAAGAAGTCAAGAAAATCGAAAAGAGTTCTCGCAGCACGAATATTTCTCAAGAATATTTCATTCGACGGCAAACAGTCAGAAACATACGCAAACAATCATGGATCGTCATTACTTGCTCAATTCGGAGTTGGTGGATGCTCCAAATCAAAATCATTACAACAAATAACTTCAGAAGAAGATAGATTGATATCATCTATATCCACTGCTGATAAAGTCCCGTTACACCATTGCGTTTCGGTAGCGTGTGCTGGGAATATAGAGGACGATTTAAAGCGACAATTAAATTCGCAACCACCAAAACATATCTTCAACCCAACAGATGTCAAATACTCAAAAAGCAAATCTTTCATTGCTTCATCTTTGGAAGTACCGCAGGAGAGACGAACCCTGAAAGAAAGCTCAAAAGTTAACTTGATAGAGCCGCGTCATTTTTTAAGAAAGCCAATTCGTAACTTTGTTGACAAAAGGTGTGGTGCCAAAAACAATTTTGGATTGTGTTGTATAACACATCATGTAATATAGTTTACTTTGTCTATATAGTTTCATATATATAGTTTTACTTTGTCTTTCAGGACAGTTCTTGTAAGTCGAAATGCACTACCATTCAGAATAATGTCAATCATGCCATATAGAAAAGAAACTTCTATGTAAGTAGTTACAACCTCAAAGAAATATCATTAAAATAGAGAATCAAAGCATGGAGATTGAAGCATGGAGATTGAAGCATAGAGATGTAATATATTTTGCAATTTGTGAAATTCTCAATCTTATAATATGTGCTTTGTTTTTAGGATGAAAGAAAGACGAATGACTTCTGTACCCCAGATAAACAATTCCATAGCGATTGATGGAGTGGAAAAGGCAGAAGGAGAAAAGGTACAACAGTTTATTCATGACTCATACACCTTAATATTAACATTGTTTTGCGGTTAACGCAAACCCATACTCACATAGGTACATATCTATATACATTTGGATTATTTCTGTTATTTCTCTGTGTAGGTCTTGTCGTACAGTCATCTGTTAGTTCCAGCTACATTTTCAAAGAAACGTAATTCTGAATATAATGAGACAACTGAAGAGACAACAACAAACCTGATTAGAGGTGAGTACAGCAGATTTCACTTCAAATAAGCAGATGACATCTCTATCCACTATGCAATTGCTTGCATTCCATTATATGTTGTGTTGTGTTTGTTAGCTCAGTCTTTTGTCACTGCGCATTCATCTGTTCTATTGTACTTGAATGCTTGCGTATTTGCAGAAGTACCGGAGGCCACAAACGATGCCAGTTATGACCCATTGCTCCTTGACGATCCTGAGCTGACATCTGGCAAACACAGAACTGTACTAAACCTGACATCATATAGGGTAAGCTGGTTCAGTGTGTAAGCTGTTATCAGTAATACTCTACCATAGTATTTCTAACATAGTATCAGGAGTAGCAATGTTTCCAACTACTCTTCCATAGTATTTCTAACATAGTATCCAGGAGTGACAGTGTTTCTAAATACTATTCCATAGTATTACTTGAAGTGTTCCATACTTCAATTTGAGTTAACTTTGCAATGAATACTTCATAGGTCTCTGAACGAGAAAAGCTGTGTATTGAACAGAATCATATTCTCTGTTGTTTGATCATTTTTGTACATTAGTTAAGTTATTAATATAAATTGTGCCTTTCTTGTCCTAAGGTGTCCATTATACAATATGCAAAGCCCTCAGAAATCAAAAAAGATATCAACGAAAGATTCAAAGAAATGTTCCCCAACATGCATATAACATTGACCAAGCTGCGAAGGTGGGAGGAAGTTATTCAATTCCTCTGGGTGGATCCCAGCTGGATCTATTATAACTTCAAAATTCGATCTTAAGTGAGGCAAGAAATCTTGAGTGATCATTGACTTTCATCAAAGCTTTCTGAGATATAATGAGGTAGCTTTCATTTTGCAGCATCAAGACTGATATGCTAGAAATAGGCACAAAGGTTAGTGACGTTTCTTTTCTGATGTTAAAATAATCATTGTTATTCATTATGGCAGAATTCATATCGTTTTCTGAATGCCAACCAATGAAATAGTACATAAAACATTGTATCTGCTCGCAATAATCCGTATCTGGAGATACAACCAAGGGCATACAATAATGAAGCCCTGAAAACGTTTGTAGCTCGTGTTTCTAAGTTTACACGTCTGTACTTGTTTTAGTGTGGACTTGAAAAGGCAACAATTGCATGCTCTCATGTTTACTTCGAAAAACTGGTCATAAAGGTTGGTATGTTATCTCTTCATTGCGTCATCACGCGGAGCCTCAAAGAGCGACAATTAATAATAACGCTCCTTCATTGCCATGAGTCTGTGGCTGCGCAGCCTCTCTACCGTCGCATTGACTTGACACTGCGTTGTATTTTTCCAGGAGAAAATCAACAAAGCGAATAGAAAATATTGTGCTGGTAAGAAAGATTGTTAGCTCAGCTTTCATGTATGCACAGGACACGAGATCTTGTGTGCCTCAACAAACATCCACTGTGAGCATCATGGAAGACCCATGAAATAAATAATGCTTTCCTTTCAAGCTCCACCAGGTTCCAAATACTTTTATATCTATATCTATCAATTGATGGTCCTTTTCTCGTTGTGTCTTAGGTGCCTGTCTCATTCTGGCTGCAAAATTCATGGAAGACATTAAAAAAGGATCTGTATCTTTGATTATTGAAGTGAGTTTTACAGCCATTGATTAACCATTACACTTTATCATCACTGCGTTTGTAACTATGCCTCACCTTACCAAGGCCATATCTTGACGCCGTTAGAAATATCCCTGACTTTAGGCAATACTGTATACTGGTTTCTTGCTGCAATACTGTATACTGGTTTCTTGCTGTTTCATCACTGCGTTTGTAACAATGCCTCACCTTACGAAGGTCATATCTTGACGCCGTTAGAAATATCCCTGACTTTAGGCAATACTGTATACTGGTTTCTTGCTGCAATACTGTATACTGGTTTCTTGCTGTTTCATCACTGCGTTTGTAACAATGCCTCACCTTACGAAGGTCATATCCTGACGCCGTTAAAAATATCTGACTTCAGGCAATACTGTATACTGGTTTCTTGCTGCATGCGCAGAACAAGATCAACCTGTTGACATAGTAGTTTCTTTTCTGTTGCTTTTCAGGCTGTTGTGGATAAATTTCGTTTACACCTTCGGGATTTGCTCTCAAGTGAGATATTGGTGCTGATAGCTTTAGAGTTTTCCCTGTGCCTCCCAGGCGAAGAAGTCAATCCGTTATACCGACGTATTGAAGGTGGCCACTTTGTGAATACTAACTCGGGTCACATTTCCTCAAGCTAGAGTGATCACCTCACCGGCGTTGCTGCTCGCAGATGAGCACACGACGTGGGGTAGCATTGCAGAGTCAATCAAGGAGAAATACGGTGCCACGGTTCGAACCAAGCTTCTGTCGAACATCGTATGTACTCGAACAAACAACCGACCAATCTCAAGGATTTTTTTTGGGTTTTCGCAAGCATGGCACTCTCGTATGGTTTTTATTTTGACTGCATTGGCTGGTGGAGAAATTAACAGCTTCCAAAATAATTAATTTTTGTTTACTTATCTTCAACCATCGAGATCATGCTAGATTAATTGGAAATGTTGTTACCGTCATTCATAGATATGTCTTTACTTGTTATAAAACGAAATTGAATTGTACTATAGTCTCTAATAGTAGCTAATATAAAACTAACTGAATATCATTGGTTATGTTTGGAAATATATTTTATGATTTAAAGTGATAGAAATCAATTTTAACTTGAATCGGTAAACTATTTTGTTTAGTTTTTAACATTTTTAGGCGCATAAATGTGTTTCCTAGCAAATTAAAACCACCAAGGCACATTTCACCACAATGCGTCTCTCTTGAACAATAGACTGAACATTGTAACTTGCATCCTTTCCATTATTGAACAGCCTCTTGTCCATGACGAGTAGCATTACGATGGTTACTGTTTCCTTGACTATTACCACCAGCAGCCCTGCTGATACTCCAGTTGTGTGTGGAGCCGCGGCCTGACCCAAAATTCGATCCCAAATTCACGTTCAAAGACCCGTGTTCTCTCAACGCATGCATTGCGTCTCTGAACGTGCGTCCAATTGAAAAATGCTGCCTGCCAGATCCATGTCTTGTTATAGTATCGCCAGTTCTGTCACGTCGGTACACAATCAGTATACAATTGGCTGAAAGTTTATACACTGCGTAGAACCCCAATGCAATGCAACCGAGCCCAATAACAAGCTCTGGTATCATGCCACAAAACTACCAACCACTCTCTCCGTCTCTCTGTCTTATATAAATTTCTTTCACCAATTGAACATGACACTGCTTTGCTCAACAATGCTTGACACAATAAGCGTGGCTGCCTTGGAAGTGTTAAATTGGTCCGGTAAAAGATGGCGTTTGCTTTGAAACTATATCGTTTTGAGTCCAACCCACCTCATATGACTCGAAATGAAAGCTTTCTAACATCGAGTCTCTTTCAATATTGAATATTTCATGAACGCAATTTCCTCTGGTGGCTGAATTATAGTTGAATTGCAGCTACATTCAAGCTAAAGCAGCAAGCAATTTTCTTCTTTCTCGACTCGATAACAATGAAGGACGCCTTTTTTAGATCTAGCTGCTTCAGAAACTGTTCACAGAACTGATAAACGCTTGGAACAAAGACTCTTCTTGGTACGGTCTTAACCTTGAGGCTCTTCTCCGAAATATAGTCGTGGTCGATGCCTTTACGCTTAATGACGTCACCATTTGAAATCCTATCTAAGCAGCAACAACAACGTAAATAAATGTTGATGACCTTGCATGACGCTGCATGATGATCACGCGATCAAATTGCAAGATGGCTACCATATATGCAGGGGTTGCTTCAAAATTTGGTCTATTTCCGACGAGTAGGACTGTAAAGGGTTGTTATATCATGGCTAATAGATCGTTAAGTAGGTTTCTTTCCAGTCGCGCAATTTTAGCAAGCAATGTCTACAGTGGTTTCAGAGGAACTGTTGGCAATACACCGCTGATTAAGTTAGAGAAGTTAAGTGCTAAAACAGGATGTGATATAATGGTGAAAGCGGAGTTTTTGAACCCTGGAGGATCAGTGAAAGACAGGGCTGCGTTGTATTTGATCAAAGACGCAGAAGAGCGAGGCCTTATCGGGCCAGGTGGTACAGTCGTGGAAGGTACTGCCGGAAACACTGGCATAGGACTGGCACATATATGCCTGGCACTTGGGTACAAGTGCGTCATTTACATGCCTGATGACCAGTCGCAAGAAAAGATCGATGCTATCAGGGTTCTTGGCGCAGATGTTCGTCCTGTTCCAAGAGCACCATTTGATGATCCAAGAAATTTCAACAAAATGGCAATGGCCCATGCAGATGCAATGGAGAATGCTGTTTGGACCAACCAGTTTGACAACAGAGCCAACAGAAGGGCCCATTACGAAACAACTGGCCCAGAAATCTGGGAACAGACAAATGGTAAAGTGGATGCTGTGGTGTTTGGAACCGGCACTGGAGGAACCCTTGCCGGTTGTAGCATGTTCTTGAAGGAACGGAACAAGAATGTCAAAGCAGTGGTAGCTGACCCTCAAGGCAGTGTGCTGTATTCCTACTTTACAACAGGCAAGATAGAAAGAACAGGTACTGGTTCTATAACAGAAGGCATCGGGCAAGGTAGAGTGACGCATAACATGGAAGGAGCACCAGTAGATTTCGCACTTCACATGGAGGATAAAAAATCTGTTCAAATGACATTTGAACTGTTACATGAAGAGGGGTTCTTTGTTGGTGCGTCATCGGGGCTCAACGTGGCTGCTGCAGTTGATGTGGCCAAGGAACTTGGGCCAGGACACACAATAGTCACATGTCTCTGTGATACGGGCCAAAGATATTTTGGAAGATTGTTCAACAAGTCATGGCTTGAAAGTAAAGATTTGCTTCAATACATTACCAAAGAACATCGGACATCTCTTGTTGAATAAAATATAGTTTTAGCTAGCAAGACATATATAAAAATAATAGGTTGTTTTTTGATAGTTTCAATAAAACAGGGTCATTTATCTTTGAAGTAATGTGTCAGTAACAAAATATTTTATAAATTATGTATATTTTCCCATGTCTATTGATGAAATTATGAATAACAATTTTTGATTTGGATTGTTTTCATGCAGCATTTCTTCTAATATATTTGTTGAAACACTTAAATACATATCTCACTTTTTAGAGCATAAAAAACTGATTGTGCTATATAGATGGCATATATAGAGCAAACATTTCATATTAAAGTTGACACGCAACTTTATCCTAGTTCAATGCATGAAAGCTTTGCTATTTGATGATACTCATCCATAATATGTGACAAGCTATTATGAAAAGCCATAAAAGAATTTGAAAATATCCCATAACACATCTAAATATCTTTCATCAGTATACGCGCTGTATTTTGTAGCTGAAAAGTGTCACAGATTTTATGAATGCATCATACATTGGTATCTAAGCTCAGCCACTTAGCCAACGGGCGATTTACATCAAGTAACAATGCTTGTAAGCAGGCTATAGATTCAAGACTGAATCGAGCATTATACATTGCGGTGGGCACGAATGTTGATATTTATAATGATCTTACAGGTGGAATGAGACGTCGTCAACCAGTTAGGTGTGAGAGGTTGAAATTAAAACACGTGTATTTGTTTTCCAATGTTTTTGTGGTGGCAATAAAAATGTCTGCGAACTGGTCTTGAAAACAGAGCCCAGGGAAGGATTGATTTGGTAAACGCGAAAGTTATTATATATAGCGCGAAAGACGATTATTGTGTGGTTAATATGATCGAAGTTTGAGTCAGATATGGACACAGACCCGAGTGTGACGAGCAAACCCGGCGTGTGCAAGCTTGGGATTGAGGAAGAGAAAGTTTCTTTTCAAGATGAAGAAACGTTGGTGCACGATAAAGACATCCAGCAGGATGATGCCCAACGAGTTGAGATCCAACAGGATGATGCCCAACGAGATGAGATCCAACAGGATTATGCCCAACGAGATGAGATCCAACAGGATGATGCCCAAAGAGATGACATCCAGCAGGATGATGCCCAACGAGATGACATCCAACAAGATGATGCCCAACCAGATGGCATCCAACATGATTTAACAAGTGCTCCTTCTTGCCGAGACACTCCTCTAGTCTGCAAGTCTGATTGCCATTGGCCTGCATCGAGCCATCGCCATCAGCACCACAACCACGACAAGGGAGGCGGGTTGAGTAGGATTGGACAGTACGGACTGGGAGCATGGAAGATTGGCAGAGTAACCAATGATGTTATACTGGATAAGATCTGACGAAGACATCCACCACGAATATGGTTGCACAGCACAGAATGCAGAGAGATGCACGTTAACACTGAGCATAATATTAATATAAGTATACATTGCATTTGCAAGACAAATGCCACATAGTCCATTGACACCAAATTTTCACCACACCATAAACAAGCACTGCAACTATGATAAAGTCTATAACGCACACATTTCCAAACTGTGATAAAAGCATAAGCTAATCTACTGTTTAGCCTGTTTTGCACACTTATTGTGATATAATGATTACAGAATGAAGACGGGAATATCTGCTTTAATTTTTTGTAAAACAAGAAATCTAAATTAAAACCCGCTTCACTACTATAAGAGATAGGGACAGGGACAAAAACAAGGACTTCGTGGGAATAGCTGGGAATATACTTCTTGAAATTGTAGGAAATATCAGGAGAACATAGTGTTGTTCTATGAAAGTCCATCAGAACGTAAGCCCCGCATGATACGTGTACATGCCGTTTGCATTTCGTGCCACAATTGCCATCGCTACAGCAACTTGGTTGGTATAATAAAGATACCACAACAACAAGGCATCGGGTGTTGGTAAAGCCATTGAATATGCCAACTGGCTACTGCAGGAATGCATTGAGTATGCCAACTAGAGACTGCACAGCAAAAATGGGAAAACAAATTAACTCAACCAGTCTCCGCGAATTAAGGTAACTGGTGGTCAGATACACGAAGGTCTGCAGAAATAATGCAGCATGTTTGATGTCGTATTCACGTCATGAAATGGTCTTCTGTATTCTTTGTTTGGTGTCTCTATTATTCCATGAAGCTAACAAATAGCAAAATTAAAAACAAAGTCAAAAAATGTACAGTTCTGAAGTTTCCAATCCCCAGAGCTCTTATCGGACAGGGAATTATAATGCAAGAGGTCTAGTCCCGGTTACAAAACTCTGACAAATTTCTCACTTTCAATTATTCAATTCCAGGTACAAATGTGAGTACTAGATGCTTATTTCCGAAGGTCTATTAAAAGAATCCCAGTTCTAAAGTTCGAATAAAAAGGGTCCAGTCTTTAATATCCAATGTTAAAGTTCCATAGTCTATAGTGTTCCATAGTCTATAGTGTTCCAAGTGTTTCAGTTCCAGGCGATTTCAAACGCAGTGGAGTTCTGACCCAAATACTCTTCGATGCTACGACTCTAACAACAATACGCCTGGATCACAGCATTGAGCCAAAGATTCTATTCCATCTGTGACCGCAACCTCAGTGAACAAACTACGCAGTAACAACAACCATCACAAATGAACAATCTTTATAGAGAGACACAATAATCCCTCATCAATCAAACGAAACACTCTTTCCACGGAATCTCGTCACATAGACATACTTTCCATACTTCCACGCACCAACATTGCCAATTGTTCTCTTAATAATGCTTCGTCTGTTGTTCTTTGAAGCTCTCTCACCAACGTCTGCTGGTCTGGATGCCTCTTTGCTGCATTTTTGCTCGTCTCCAGTGCTACCAAAACGGCGTCTCCTCTCCGTTTCAACAGAAGGCATCTTAAGATTATTGTTAATGCAAAACCTTTCACTCTTAACACATCGACAATGCAATATCAACTTCGTACAGTATATAATGACAAAGCAATGTTCAACTGTATCTCTGCTCCAACACAAGACTGATAGTATCAGCACAAGTAACAGTAGTATCCAATTTTCTTTTCCACGAGCTGTTCACTTCTATCGAACACACGCGTATTCTAGCATCCTAACTCAGCTTTGAGGCTGACAACAGTGAGACCCACATCTTTATACTACCATGCGCAGGCGCAACAGACATGGGCTGGTGCAAGAGAATAGACGCGATGCGAGTGAAAATACACGATTCTCGGCACATCATAACAACCTGTTGATAAAGCAGCAATGTGGCATTTCATGACACCTAACATCAAATAATACCCCTTGTTTGCTAGCGTCTAATGAACAAGTGGATTGTTCATTCGATTAAAAGTTCTTGCAAATAAGAATTGCATTGTTTGATACAGATTAGGTTGGCTTCATTCACGCAGTAAACAAAACTGTACTTTTCAAAACCCAGTCAAAACCGGTTTTCATTAGCTCATACCAGTCAGCCAACCAATCGAAAGATCACTTCACAAAAGAATATCAGATTCTACATGGTCTCGAAGCAAGGTACTCGGGGATGTAAAAACTTGGGGCCCAAGCGCACATAACAGAACATGCCAGTTTTTCCAAAGGCAACAATAAATAAGGTTGTACTATATAATATCACACACTCAATCTCGACATAATAAAAAGAATTTCGTTCGGTGATTAAACGAATTCGGTAAATGCTTTAAATGCTTATGTACAGTTGTAATCCGTTGATAAACGTGTTAATAACAACAAAATCAAAAAATAAATTATGTACACAAATGTGAAAGCTAACACATAACCGACCCTATAATTGGTATAAACTGCAAATCCTTTGATTGCTTGCTGAATATTCTATTAAAAGTGTAATGGATAAGCAGTCTCACTGTTCCTTGGGAAACGAAAAGCTCACAGAGCCATACCCTGGCAATCGTCTCTTAGGTTCTCTCTTTAAAACCCGGTCATCTTTCAAAACATCTGAAGAAAATGCTCAACTTTTGCAGACCATTACAGTCGTCATCTGCACCATATGTCTTTACCAAGTAACAAGTATGTCTTTACCAAGTAACAATAAAACAGAACAAAGTATTGGATAGATGACCTCATTTGAAAGTCTTCAAAGGTCTCAAGATATCAACAGCCAGGAGACGTCCAAGAAAAGATTTCCACCCAGTGTATCAAAAAGTATAAGTAGAAATAAAAACACTAAGCTTCCTCGATTTCGTTGACGATTGCCTCTAGGTATTCGTCCACGTGGTTTGAGCTATCACCTGGATCGATGCGATTACCCTAACACACAAAAACGTCACACTCAGACATTTGGCACGCACTGATACGTATCAAAATATACCCCCCCCCCAAAAAAAAAACGTGGACAAAAAATGTAACACTTGTGCTATACACTTGAACTAGGATAAAGTGCTATACATCGTGTATAACAAAATGCATAGCATAACTGTTGAGTCTTTGCATGGCAAATAGGTTCACTTGGGTCTTTCAATGCAATATTCAAATGTTTAACGACACGTGTAAAAGGCTTCACTGAATATCAGTACATTGTATTAGGCGAGTTTGATTCAAAAACAGGGGTTCAAACAGAGACTTCAAAATACGTCAGTGTCTAAAAAATATCACTTACCTCTTGGACAATTTTTCGAAGCATTACGTTGACATTAAGCCGAAGTTTAACCAACTGACTTTGCTGACTAGCTAACTCCTGTTGTAGTTTGGTCACTGTTTTGTCCTTCTGGGTATTCTCATCTTTCAGTGGTTTGAGTTGTTTGTCAACTTCCTGTTGAATTTCGTTTTGAATTCGAGACTCGGCAATCTGCTGTTGTCCAACGAGCTTCAGAAAATAAACAGAATCTACTTAAGAACAGTGAGGGGTTATGTTGCTAATTCTCTAAAATGATGCTATGGGGATAGAAATCTTAGAGCTGCTCAATTCGAATTGTGTAGAAGAACAGTCAAGAATGAAGAACTTGGAAGATCAGCTTTAAAAACACGAGTTATCAAAGAAAGACGAACGAGAATAGATAATGCATCAATGAGACAACTTTAAAAGCACAGGGCATCTAAAAAAGCAGTTTCAAAAAGCACAGGGCATCTAAAAAAGCAGTCCAGAAGAACATGGATGATTCAAAAAAGAGACTAGAATGGCACAAAGTATCAATGACACAAGAATAATAAAAGTACAGAGCACCCAGAAAAGGAGTCTAGAAAAGCACAAGAAATCTAAAAAACTGTCCAGAAAAAGCATAAATGATTTAAATGGATCATGAATACTGTTTCTACCAAGCAAACAGGTTTAATCAATATTCACACTCACTTTAGTTATATTTCTTTCATAATCCGTTATAAACTCAGACTAAAACAAAACAAATATCAATATACCAATAGATATTAATGTAAATGATAAATGGATACTGATAAACTTTGAAGTAAAGTCCATTAAATGAGAAATATGAGGAATCGTTGAACCTACCAGAGGAAAATCCCTAAGATCTGTCGCAGATAATGTATTTAAGATATCATTTTTATCGATGGCGAAGTCAGGTGGACGAAAGTAATGAAGACACTTCCTGAAAAATGAAAGATATTTTGCACACCAGTGGAGAGATGCAGAATACATAAAGTGCATATGCAAACAGACATTGTGGATAAATGGTATGCTCATAAGAGATATATAGGCATTTATTGAACTAAATTTCCTGCGGATAAAAGCCTAGAGTTCTATCAGATTAACTGAGAAGAGAGACTTAACTGGGAAGTGAATCTACGAGTGGAAATTATTGTTTAGTTGACTACCTGAATACTTTGCAAACACTGTCGAGAAGTTCTGTTGTCGGCTGTTCAGTGTTGGCAGCAGAAGGAGACGCTATAGAGGAGGATATTTCATTAATGGAAGGCGAACTGGCTCGTGGCTGATCTTCGACTTGCTTAGCTGGAGATTTCTCTTTCTAAAAAAACAACACAAGTGCATCAGTAAGAAACATTCAGTGAATACAGAAAGCATAAAGGTAGGATGCATCATGTCGAGCATCCAATAGTTTCTGTAAACTTAATGCAAGGCTGATGTAGGATAATAGCATCTAAAACCTATTAATCTTTGTAACTATTAAGCGTATAAACGTTTCATGCATGTAAACGCATTAACTGCAAATAATTTGATAATAATAATAACAATAATTAATCAAAAAACCTCTTGTAATCGTAGATTGTCATCTGTTTCATAATACCTTAAATAATAATACATAATACATAATACATAATACATAATAAATAATACAACATCTATCATCATTATCATTATCATTATCATTATCATTATCATCATCATCATCACTACTGAGCTATGAGCTTCAGTCAGCACTAGTCTACAACTAGCAATGATAACAAGCAAAGATACAATACCATTTATCGAACTTGTCCTGGTTATGAATATCGAATTTGACTTTGACTTTTCGTTTGCCTTGCACCATCTGATGCTTCATTATTTTTCCAGAATACCTGAACACAAACAAGTGGAATTGCTAACACGATGTTTATTTCAAAGAACGGGAAAAATAGACAGATAATCATGTCATGAACAGGAGTGGTGATGAGACCGACACTTCGAGAGACACTCTCTCAAATTGCATTTTTATTGTAAAGTAAGTAAGTACGAATGTTTATACTGGATAGCCACTTCAACTATGATAGCTGCTGTCAATGTGGGTCCAGTTGGTATAAACCCTTAGAAAGGTCATTCATTATCAAGACAAAGGAAATTGCTTACCAATTATTGGTGATATATGCTTCCACGCGGGTACCAATCTTATCTAAAAGAAACATTAGCAGGTCAGTATAAGGCCAATCAAATGAATTCAGTAAAAACAATGATGACATAAAATTGGGTGTATAACATAATTTATATCATATTATTAAAGTGAATCAAAATAAAATATACATACAAACTGTTTCAGTTCTATTTTCATTTTTAATACTTTCCATCTCCTGAGAAACAAAAATGTGAAAGATTAACACGAATCTTAAACTTTTAAACATACGACCACGTAAATAATATTTCCTTTTTTTTTTACATCATCAGGGCCTTCATTGTTAAGCTAGTTGATTATAACGACGGAAGAATATAAGGGTGTTAGAATGTGATGAAACAAAAAAAGTTACCTGATCATCAGCTGTTGATGAAGGGACAGCAGGTCCATTTTCGATCGCATGACCCTTGAAGAATCGCAACAAAATATAAATAACAGTATACTCTTGGATATAAAACAGGAAAACAACTTCAAGCTCAAGATATTGCGGTCAGATTCAATTTATCTTGCAAAGACTCGAGTTTCACTTGAAGATACTCCGTACAACTTGCAATCTTAAGCATTCTTCAAATTTAATGTATCATGTGTATGCTATACTTATCGCACGTCTCATACTTATTGCGCCGATGCTACAAGATATCAATATACGATAAACATTTTTGTACCTCGCTTCTGGAGTCTTTCTTTCGTTTTGCAACTACCAACATTTTAGAATCTTCCTAAAACCCCAAATAATTTACGCAAATTAGAATAAATAGTAATAAGAATAATATTACAATGTTATCATCGGGTTTTCTATTAACATCAACGTTTATCAAAGTCTTACTAATTGTGCTACAAAATATCAACGACTAGGCTAACCACAACGATGCAAATTCGCCTGTTTAAGCATCAAATCAGGCGAATTTGCATCATTGAAATTAATCCAAGATCGTCCTGCGCATGCTCTTCTGCTTCTACCGGCTCTTCATCAATCTGTTTAATCATTAAAGCACTAACCTCGTCTTCAGAGCTGTCAGTAGGAGGCCTCTTGACTCTTACAAGCGAGTTTCTCTGCTTGGGTCTCTGCTCAGCTTTTCTTGGCGAACGAGAAGATATCGATGCCTTGTCTGCTTTCCTTGGCGAAGACACTGGTGCTGGCTTTCGAAGTTCGGGCTACAAATAAACAAAAAAATATCACCGCAATCATACAAGACGAGGATTTGCAATCTTGAATCAACAATAACAATCAAATACAAAAGAAATGTGCATAAACAAATAGGCCACTATCACAAACTACAAGCCGTCAGCCAACTCAGCTGTCTATCTTTCCGAGGTCGGTAAATGAGTACCCAGGGTATTCGTTCTAGAACATTCTGGGGGCACAAGCCGCAGACCCACATCAGCTGTATAGCTGCCAGAGCCCTCAGCCTGCGTTAACAAATAAATATTGCTTGCTATCCGAGGCTTACCTTCCTACTTGTTTGTAAAGTTTCAGACCGTCTTTCTCTCTTAGCTGAAGGCAGTATGTTTTCATATGCTTTCTGTACCATTTTAGGCTTAACCTGTGGGCTATTCTGCAAACATACAACAAAACAAGCTACAACTAACAGGAAATCCAACTGATAATCATTCCATAGAAAGACAGATTAAGATACAAATAAAATAATACCAGAGCGGATATTCTTGCTGGTTGTCTGGTGGCAACTGGAGACGGTTTTGAGACTACGGCTTGTTCTTGAGCAGTCTCAGTTACACGTGATCTCGATTGTCTACTCCTGTTCGCAATTTTCTAAAATGTAAAACAAAGCATATAGCAGTATGAAACAAACCCTGCCATACAATGGTAAGTTAGGGTAATTTAGAGTACAGAATAGGTTAGGGTAAGGGTTAGGGTAAGGGTTAGCATCAATACATCAATAGCAACAACATCAATAGTCTACGTAGTAAAGCAACTAGGCAGGGTTTTAAATACCTCTGCTTTCTCTAATTTATCCTTTAATTTCTTTATGTCCTGCTCCGCGCGCTGCTCAACAGACTTTATCTCTTTCTGCAGCGTACCGACTGCAGTTTTCAGTTTTTGCTCTGGCTTTGAACAACTGTGGAAGTGCAAAGAGCAAATGAACATGATGATAAAGCTTACGACAGGATTAGAATACACGAGCATATTTAGCTATTTGCAATTTAACTCATTCTGTAATCGACTACGATTCATTTAAGCTTACGTTTTAAAATTATTGTCAGTATTCTGCGAGCACACCCAATTATCTGGAATATTGTCACGGGTGAGCTGTCGAGAGAACTGCAACTGTCGCCATTTTAAACAAGTATCTACAAGACATAAACATAAGGAAGGCAACATCAGAAAGGAAACATCAGGAAGGCAACATCAGGAAGGAAAAATCAGGAAGGGAATATCAGGGAGGCAGATCAGAAAGGAAACATCAGGAAGGAAACATCAGGAAGGGAACAATGAGGAAAACGGCGAGAAAACCATGCAGCCACATCAACCAGAAAAAGCCATTCAGTAATACTGTAAAAGAATACGTGTCTAACACAAAGATATCGGCTACAAGCTTACCACATTGCACGTAAAGAGGGACACCCATTGTTCTCTTTAGCACAAATCTCTGATCGTTTGAAGCATCGTCCTTCCACCTTCCTGTGTAACCAAATTCCTCCCTAAAAATCAACACCCAATATTAATAAGGCATCTACTAAAAATTTGAGAGAAATAAGGAGGAGGAGAAAACTTGATAGGAGAGGAGAGACAAATGAAGCAAGATAAATAAGAAGACCAGGGACATTTTATCAGGGCTGGTAAAGTATAGGTTAGCAATAGCAATAGGACCATGTAAACTATAGCAATAGGTTGCACGATAACAGACAAATAACAAGGCTTACCAAAAGGACGTCACACCATAATCTATATAAATGAAAACAAGATAACATAAGACGACAGCATAAGGAACCAATACACGTGCAATAATACAAAAAATAATCATTAACAATAAAAAACAAAAAAATGAAATAATATTTGCGAATTCATCATAAAATACCTTCGATTTTAGAATCCTTCCAATACTGTAACATATGCTCAGCCATTGACTTAAGTAAATGTTTATATTCCTGGAAAAGTTATATGCTGTACATAAAACACTGCTTATGACTTTCGTTATATATCCAAATAGGCTAGAGGAGCCTGAATTCTTACCTTTGCATCGGCAAAGTCTTGCTTATTATGAGTTGGCTCAAGAACCAAGTAGGGTACATCGACTATCCCAACAATACCAGCGCATTTCCTACAGAGGGACAAAACATACATACAGAGGGACAAAACATACAAAACATACATACAAACATACCAACAAAACATACAACACATTTCTTGAATAAACCTTTAAAAATAAGCAGCATATACTTGGTTAATGACATATTCGCCAACTATTGCAACTTACACTCCTCCTTCTAGTTGTGTTCCGATTTTCTCACACATTCTTATTAACCTATTACAGTTGTAAATAAACATTCCGTCGCATTTTCTCTGGTCGGTATTGAAGCCAAATGTAAACGTTAGCTGTTTCGGATCTTTTAGTGATCTGGAACGATATTAAATCCATTTCATACAAAGTGAAAAGATCGTCCAAAAACAACGTGGAGAAGAATGGTAGAAGTAGAGCGGAATAGTGCTGGCTGGAGAACATGGGACTCGGCACAAAAAGCAGCTGCTCATCGAGCACACTGGAAAAAAATTTTCAACCCTTGTGTGCCTCCTGGCATAGAGAGAATTAAAGTTAAAGTTAAAGTGAAAAGCTAAAGTGAAAAGACAAGGCGGAGAAGAAAGGTTACAGCAATCGCAAACAAGGAACCCTCTCCCATCTCCTTTAAAGGGCTACTCTCACCATATTTTTTTATTTCATTTCTGGGTAGTTTTTGACGTAAAAACAGGTACTGCACTTTTTAAATTTCGAAATTCGCTCATTAACACCTCTTTTCACGGCTCTAAAAGTGCGATTTTCAGAAAAAAGTCAGGCAAAAAGAAAACTGGGGCGAGGCCGGTGTGACGTAGATGCCGGAACGCATGAAATTTATTTTATTGTGTTCAGTACCAATTCAATGTTTTGCATATTATGGTCAAAACCAAGTCGTATTTAAAAAATTAAATCGTGCCACGAACTAGTTCAGGATCTGAGGAATCTGTTGATGCCTCGTTTATCATGAAAAGAAAGAGTTTTTTACAAAAATGAGGATGATTTGCTCACGCTTATGCTGCAAGCCGGCATGTTTTTCGACCTCAACGTCGCAGTCTCGAGCGAGCTTCACATACAGTCTTCAGTGGTGCGGGATAGTTTTAAACAACAATATGAATTCGAAATCTATTCAATTAAAGAGGAGCAAGCTCTCTTTCAACAATTTTTCGATAGAATTAATAGTATGGAAAATTGGTGAGCTCTTATCTATGCATTTAGAAGATTTAAACCAAATCGGGTCAGTTAAAAATTGCTAAATTGTAAAATTGCTAGGCCGAAAAGGTTCTGGCACGGGTAAAGCAGAATTCCGCTATTTTGGATTAATAATGCATGAAAATAACCCTATTTGTCTTATCTGGTGTGTATTTGAAGCAGCAGCTCATATTTTGGTAATATTTCAAGTGTAGTTATGGTCATAGCTGTGTAGAAAAACTAGAAAATCCCTTCCAGGAATGTGAACATTAATGTCCAGAGATCGAAGATTTCACAAGTTCAATGTGAATTCGAAGAAAAACTTTCCAGCACAATGTTGGGCTTCATACTGGTGTTCTAGTTTTGATCATATTGTCTGACTTTGTCAACAATATACACCTTTACTTTGCCTTAGGTTTCAATGTAATCACCAAGGTATATAATTTATAACAAGAACTTCATGGTTATGTCAACCAAACAATTTCAATTTGAGCAATTTTTAACAGCGCATCACTTTAGCATTTCAATATCTTTGACAAAAACCCAAGTAGTAAAGACAAAAATAATCCATAATTATCTTGCTAAAACCAAGCACACGGCAAAACTTGATAAAATAGATTATAGAACTGATGGAAATGGAAACGATAAACAAACTTATATTCACGAATAGTTGGTTGTTTATAACGCAAATGAAAGGAAGGAAGAGGTTGAGTGATGAACAGATAACAACGTGAGGCGTGTGAATACTGGAAAAATCCATTGTCACTGCATCAGCTTTGGGGTCAATTTTCAGCCCTTAACAATGCCAAAAATTAAAAAAAAAACACACGGGGAGATGTCAATAAGCTTTGTAATGATGGTGTTGAAGTGGTTTGAAAAAACATTTGTATTTATCATTGAAAACAAGGGAGAAAACCGGACGCGACGTTGATTTTTCCATACTGAAGCCAAAGAGAGAAGTTTTTTTGCGTTCCGGCATCTACGTCACACAACCTCGGCCCAGATCGTTTCATGTTGCGCGACATTTTCAGAAATGGCCTGAAAATCGCACTTTTGGAGCCGTGAAAAGAGGTGTTAATGAGCGAATTTCGAAATTTAAAAAGTGCAGTTTCTGTTTTTACGTCAAAAACTACCCAGAAATGAAATAAAAAAATATAGTGAGAGTAGCCCTTTAATATAGAATTGCAGAAAAGTTGAGATAAAAGATATAGCAATAGGTTTAGCTTGAATTTATGTTTATTTACTTTTTCTTCTCATCTGCTATTCTCCTTTTTACTTCGGCATTGATTCGTGCCTGTTCTGCCTTCATTTGCCGTGATTGACTTTCAACCTGAAACACACAAAACATATTACATATAAACATGTAAATACGTCTACGTAAACATATAAGCATGTAAATATATATACATGTAGACATACTACGATTGAATTAGAGTAGCTCTAATTAAAAGAACTCGTTATTAAAAGTACATCTTGACATAAATATTTGTTTGCAGTCTTCTACCGCTTGAACCCTTTTGAGATCAATAAATTTCAGTACAATTTACCCTGGAGTTTTTCGCTGATAAATTGTCTCTTGGCATGGCCTCCCTGTTAAAGATAATGACTCAATCAAAGCAAAGGAAACTCTTATGAAACACAATGCAAATTCTAGATAAACTAGCCACAATGGTTGAAAAATGCTTTACTTCAGATACTTACTTTGCTTGAAGCGAGAGTTCTTTCGCTTTTTCTTCAGCTGTTAGGAAGAAAATGAAATAAAATGCATTATACTTTTGATATCAATGAAAATAAACTCAGATTATTCGAAGTGGATTGATAACTTACCAATCTTTGCCTCCTGTTCAGCTTTATCAACCTCCTTCTCAGACCTTGTTTTAAATCTTTTCGAAATATAAGTATACGATCTGTAAACAAAATATTGAGTTCAATAGACTGTCAATGTTTAGGTCAACATTGCGGCAATAGGAGCATAGCAGACAGGATCTAAAAGAATTATAACAATCATATTAATAAGAATAATTACATCGGCTTGTATATGTTATTGATAATCTTCTTCGTTCGGACTTTCATTCCCTGATAAAAAGCAAAATTGCACGTCTTACCTAAGCAATAATTCATGCATGCAGTATTCATGAAGAAAGAAAAACATTAAAAGAATAAAAATTGTGGATAATAAAGATAATAAAAAAGAAAATAAAATTTATAATGAATATTATAAATTTCTAAACATCATACTTGTATAAAAATACGCATCCTGGGCTCACTGTAAAGCACTGATACATATGCTCGAAATGAAGTCCTTTCTGGTGGGATGCTTCAATCAAAAGAGAAAACATAGTTAATGGAGCCATCACACGAATAGGAAGATTGAACACACAATAATAGAGCCATAGAGATAGGATATATAATAATCCTATCTCTATGAAAAGAGCAAAGAGGTCAAAAAGTTGACCAAACTTTCAAGGCTTCATGAGCCTAACTTTCGCTTATCGCACGAATGAAGAATGGAGACTTCAAAGGCAATAGTTATCATGGAGCTAGAATTACGTAAATCGTTGGAGCAATAGGTTATATGTATGAAAAATTACTCACAATTCATCGAAGCCGTAGTCCTCGCCTGCGTGAGGATCTTTCATCAGAATGTCTTCTGAGCTGGTGTTAAACTGAAAATAAACAGCGATGGTCTTTTAACAATGGAAACTAGAGTAGAACGAGTGAACTATGAAGGTTAAATGTGGGTTCTGAAAATTGTCAATAGTGGGTAGAAAAAGTTAAGGATATATTGACAAATCTGAAAAGAAATCTTAAAGGACAGAGATGAATTCCCAAGAAGACAAATTCTCCGTCCATCCATTGAAACTGGCCGATAAAGGACAGAAGTGAATTTTCAGAAGTGCATTTTCAAAAATAAAAAGGCTAACTGTAATGATTTAAGGTAATTTCAAAAGGTTTTGGATGGATTTTAAAATTCTAAAGTTATATTGTAGGTCAAAAAAGGTGGACCCTGAAGGCGAAAGAGGAATTTGAAAAGGTCAACAGATATCGGTATCACTCACGTCTAGTTCTGCTTCTCCGCTATCTATAGTTTTCAGATTATAAATGACAACCAGAGTGCCTGTTGACACAAGATTCATATTCACAACATTATTCTACCAGTATTAAGTAACCAGACCTCAAAATAAACAGACTAGAAAAAAGGCTTGAAAACAAACAAAAACTTGCCTGAAGCTCCTTCTATATCGTTCATTTTCTTAAACAGTTCTTCTTTTGTATTATAAGGAGAATGTTTCAAAATGATATTCATCTCTATCTCGTACTGCAATTGCAAACAAGTAATAAGGTTCTTAACCGGTCGTGTGCAACGTACAAGATGATTTTAATAATTAACACGCAGATGACAATGTAAAAAGTGGACAATATGGAGAAATGTTTACTCCTGTGAAAGATAAATGGTGTCCTTACTCTTTCTTTATCAGCTGGGCCGTCTACAATTGGTTGTTTCGAGCTTATAGTCCAAGAAGGCATGGGGACTACCACCTAAAAAAGTACAGTCCACGGTATGGATCAGTAAATGCAGCAGATAAAAAATTATACACAAGTTGTTCAATATTTATCAGATAATTAAGAGAAGCTAATAATTATTATTATTATATCGTTGAATGAATCCTCACTTCAGTAATTCCTTCCTGTTCGTGGAAAGTTCTCGAAAGAAACAGGCAACTCATTGTATTTCGTCTGCGGCAAAAAATACAATCACTCAGAGCAGGCATTAAAATAAGTAAGTTAAGCGGGTATAGCGAATATGTTGATCAATGTGTGATAAAAGGAAATCAAAATAAAATAACAGCAATATAATACTGTAACAAACAATTACTTTTTTGTGAATAGAATCATGTCTTTTCCTATCCTCATTGATCCTCTGTAGATAAAATTAACAAAATTGTTTATCAATTACCATAATTTATAACATAACTTTGTATTATATAACCATATAATATAAAATTATATGTTATAAAAAACAATAAAAAATAATAATAAAATAAAATTTATAAAAAATTTTATACTTTCAGGTTATTTAATGCCGAATTACTTAATAAAATGCAAAACATATTATATAAATATATTATATTGCACATTATATTTTAAATTGGATTATATTATTTTATATTGGATTATATTTTATTTTCTACATTATAATATGTTAGTACAAGCTTTCATTTTACGAGTATGTTAGAATTTGTTTTTGTTTACGCTTTCATTTCACTTTTTTACAGGTTTACTTATTTTTGTCTTAGAGTTCCTTGCATTCATCACTTTGCCTTATATTTCCAGGTCGGATTAACCATGCCCAGTGTCATAAAACATGAGATCGTTCATTATAAGAAATGCACCCTAAAGTAACGTTTATACATTTGAGGATAGCATTTATGTGTAATATATCGGTGTGGTCTTTGGTCAATTTAGACGTTGTCTTCAAGGCTGACCAAAACTCTGTGACATGCTTCCAACAGGGAAACGGGAAACACTGAGTAATTTTGCACATTTTGTCTGGTTAAGAAAGCTATGGATGTTATGCTAAGGTATTTATTTAGCCATGGCGGTTATTCAGCTTAATTAGCATGTCTCTGTTTCTTTGTATATAATTTTATTGATTAATTCTAGTTAATCAATTTGAAGACATCACATTAATTCAAGTGCAAGCCTCTCTGTGTTCTTCTCCGTTTCTTCCGAACCTGATAACACATTATATTTCATAATGTAATATATCACATTATGTAACATATTACATTTTATAAAATATAATCTACAATATATTATATATAATATAATATAGTGTACATTATATTCTACTATTTTTATTTAAAATTTAAATAACATTGACTATTTCATTTGTAACAATGTGCTATAGCTTTATAATATTATTGACATGTACAGAATTCTATTCAAATAGCTAAGTGTCACATAAACATATTACGTTTCAATATTAGTTATAGTTAATTATTACAATGGTTAAGTTAACGGTTAAGATTTAACAGTTAACGGTTATAAGTAAACAGTTAACGGTTAAGACCTAACAGTTAACTGGAGCTTACGATTTAAGTCCATTGCCGTATTGTCCAATTTGATTTGAGCCAGAGTTTCGCTTCATGGATCGACCAAACTGAATAACTTGAGATAATTCAACTAAAACAAATAAAAACTTGAAGCTTTATATTTTCGTACAGATATTGTCTTCGCCTCAAGCAGAGAAAGAGCAGGCATTGGGGCAAAGAAGTAGAAGAAAACAGATAGTAGAATAAATAATATTAGCAGCAGAATGCATTTGAATCGAAAAGATCTAAAGGCAGCTTTTTATTACTAGATTCCCTTATAAAATCAGCAGGTATTGTCTTGCAAACCTGGATCCATGCCACAGCCATCATCAAGAAAATTAAGTAGAAATTTTCCGCGGTACTTTTCAGCTGGAACTGTAAATAGAGAAAAAAGTTGAGGAGTGAAAAGCCTACAGCAAAGTCTGAGTTTGTCAACCAAGGTCTCTATGAAACCAAAATGAAAATGAATGAAAATTACCTAAAATGAAACCACCCTTAAATAATAAATATAAAGAGAAAATAAAAATGAAAAATTTTCTACGTCATTCGGTTATTTATTTTTTATTAAATAAATGCTGTGGGGTGTATTTTTTAAAGGGGCTTTTAAGTAAAAGGATAAAAAATTAAATAATTAAATAATATTGAGATAATGATCAACTTTCTAACCTGTAAATATCTGCATTTTCGTAGCTCCGGCATCCCTAAAAAGTAACGTGTTTTAAAACCGTCTTAATAAATAATAAATACACCTAAAGCAGCCAGATTTTTTTATTTAAAGACAACATGTTCTAGGAAGAAAGACAGCCAATAAAGAATATTCCATTATATGCTATGTTTTACGAGTGCATTATGGAGGTGCCTTTCTCGCGTATTAAGCTGGATAATGTTGGAGATCTTGTGCAGCCTCGTCAAACACAACAGCTGTTGAGTAATAATTGAATTCACTTCCTTCCGAGAATTAATAGTTACATAATTGAATCTCAGCAAGTTGACCTACCTGGAATTGTCAACGAGCTCAGCAAGAGCACCAAACAGAAACTCATGAGTTGTGCTGTGTTGAAGAAAAGGATGAACTTATCACTCAATGTGTATGGTCACGGTTTATAACTATAGTTTTTTAAGAGTTCGTCAAGGAAAGTATACAGGTCATGTATCATGTCGTCTTGAGTATTCTTGAAATAGGTCCAACTGAATGTACAATCAAATGTTAGCATTATTCAATGCATTTCTCGTACTCAATGCAAATAAATGTAGTAAATGCATTAAAAAAATTATGTCATGTGCATTTGTAAAATTGATTGATGATCAACAAAGAAACTGGGATGAAATATTCTTCCATTGGCTTTGCCTGAAACAGAAGCTTTAATGAATTTTGCTTCCAATCCACAAAACTCATTATGGGCTTGATGCAATGATTTTTTTTTCAGAGTCCTCTTTGCATTATACTATGCACATATTCTAGACTCTATTGACTAACTCCATCTGCAGAAGAGAATCTTCTTGCAGATTTCACAGTGGAATAGACCAATAGAGATAACAAGCTTGGTAGTGCCAAGCTTAAGAAGATACAATCACAACAATGATGCTATATCATCACAAACATGACAATTGGTGAAGCATGTATGCCTGAACCTTGACCCCTAACTTTCCTGCATCACCTTGTCAGGTAATACAGTAAGATTAGGGACAGTGGTAATGTATTGGGGGTGTCTTTTTCTGTAAGTCAAGTCTTTAATTCTTCACTATCTCTTGTATTTTTGTCTGTACTTTTCCAAATTCAAGGTAATGACTTGTTTCAAAGTTCAGCTGAATTAAATGTGAGTGACTTTCAAACAAGTGAAGCAATTTTCTGCCATCAATAATTGCACAGCATACTTTCTGTATTTTCAGATTTCTATTTTCTACTTTTTCTCTTTTTTTTTAAAATAATGTCAACACTTTTACTTGATAGATTTCCACACTTTTGGTTTTACTTTCTTGACAACAGATATTTCCTTGGGTATCAATCAACAAAAATATCACTTTGAATTGACATCATTGTTAAATCTTGGATTGCAATTTGGTCCAATATAATGATAGCAGGGCTGTATTGTATAGCATACCACTGTAAACAAGTAATAAAGCTTATTGTTTGCAGCAATTCTGCTAATGCTTTAACAATTTTAACGCAGATAAAAGTGCTTCCTGCCACGGCATGTGATTAAAGTGTATTGCAAGCCTTTCTTTTCTCCTTGTAAATCCTGGTCATTAACTTTTCACAAAACTCATGACATCATACATGCAATTCCTTCCAAATTCAACAAATTTCTTTGACTGCAAAAAACGTCTCAATTGTTCAAAGCTTTTCATCTTGACAAACAGCTATATCCATCTTTGAAAATATTTCTAAAGCGTCTCTTTGCAAGGCTTAGACTTTGTCGCATAAATTTCTCAACTCGCAACCAGCAGAGCGAATCACACCCAAACTTTTATTGGTGGTCTTGAAATGACATCGTTTCGTTGTTTATGTAACACATATATATTGTCGCATGAAAATATCGAAAAACTGATGTTTTTCCGTCTGTTTGAGCTATTCTTATTGTAAAACACGATCTAAAATTTCTTTAACCAGTCAACCAGGAGGCCGCAGAATACGATGACAAAAAACCCGCAAAGGAATTTGTTTTCGTGTGCTGCAATGATATAAAGCCATTTCACACATGAATTCCGGAGAAACATTCTGTTTTCAAACTAACTTACCTGTTTGTGTGCAGATACTCAAAGGTCAACTGAGCTCTGCAGAGGGAGGAATAGTTCTGTGACATCTTTTCGCCAGTACAAGGCCTAGGTTGCAAATTTATGCAAAAAACCGAGGGAAAATTTGCTGCAAATTTTTTAGAGAAATAATGCAATTCAATTTGTTTCTGTTGATTCAACTGGTTTACACTTATTTCAAGCTGGTTCTATGTCTTCATAACTTGCGTATATATCTTCTTTATGTCTCTTCTGCAGTATACTTTCCAAAACATTGCCACAATACACAAACCTAGCATAAATATTGTGTTATGCTGCAACGGCGTGGTGGCGTTTGCAAGGCCTGACCATGCGGCTATTTTTATGGGGGCCTGGTCCTTGACAGAGATTCGCTTTCATTGGATAAACCTGTCTCACGTGGTATTGCATCAGCAACCGCTGGTCCATGAATGGACATTTCGGAACAAAAGAAAATTCGCTGGGGGTAACCTTTTGGCGCCAACAGGCTTCAATATTTCAACTTATTGTCACCGATGAATGATAATCTCTATCATACTTCCGGTGATCACACGCAAAATAACAATGTGTGTTACTCACTCCAGAAAGTGATCACATGCACAGCTTCTGATCACATGCACAGATTTCTGACCCTTGTACAAACAATTTATTGGTTGAAATCAAACATCTATTTATAGATTATGTATTTGCACGTTTATATCTTTCGTACATTTTTTTATAAGAAAACACTTTATAAGAATCTTACTAGTAGAATTTGTACTAAATTACAATAGATTTCTTTGTTCTATTGTTTTCCTTAACACTAGAAGACAATAGAAAATTTAAGAAGCTTTTACCAGCAGGGCTTGAGCTAGGTTTCTTATAAAATAAAAAACGTGTATACTTTTTTATGAATTCTCGCAGAAAAGTTGAAGTTACTAACAGGTGTAACATAGCGTAAGTCAATAAAAAGCTAACCAATATCCATTGATTTACACCAATACAACAAAACAGGTACAGGTTAAGTGAATTTTAACGAACCATTGAAGTCCATTGCACATGCTTTGCTAATGATTCCCTTGACTAGCTTTCCAGTCAAACAGTCAAAATGCCGTTGCTTAATTAACGACAACAGTCCTAGCATATTTGAAAAAGAAAAAAATATAATTGAATAGTGATCAGAGTGCTTCATGGTTTGTAGAATAGGCTCGGACAAGAAATAACAAGAAGTGGATATATGAAGAAAGCTGAAGAGTGTATTTGAATATCTTAATAACATTGAGGAGACTTTCGTGTAAATTTAAAGTAAGATGTTACAATCTGCTGTCTTTTTGTTGTTGGTTTCATTCGTCGTTGTTAGTACAACTTTCCATCATAGTCATCATCACCATAATCATCACAGCGATCAGCACAGCCACCATGCTAAGAGATTGAAGCTTGAAGAACCAAAGACAGTGTCAGGTGGTTCTCGATCAGAGATCTCCAAAATGGGATGGGACGACTTGTGTACGAGGAGCCAATTCCTTTCTGTTGTCTACCCTTACAACGACATGAAGCGTTGCGGTGAGACATTCCCTCTCGACAGCCTGAAGGAACGACCAAAAGTCGAGTTGGATAAACTTGGTACGCTGACTGATAAGAACCTGACATTACTAATGGTGGATCCCGATGCTCCTTCGCACAAAAACCCTAGCTGTCGAAGCTGGCTGCATTGGATAGTCGCCGATACGAACCTCAAGGAAAAGGGGGTGCAACAGGGTAGGGAGATCGTCCCGTATCGCCCCCCTTCGCCCCCCTCTGGTTCGGGAAGGCATCGATATTACTTTCTACTCTACGAGCAGAATGAGAAGACGGTCTTTATGGAGAATCCCGAAGATAGGTGCAGGTTTGATGTTGATGCATTTGCGGCTGAGAATAACCTGGATGGACCAATCGCATCAAGCATGGTCAGAACTGAACGACCATAAACAGCCCAAGTTTCAAGACAAATAACACATTCTATGCTTCGCTATATTGATTGACATTATATTCAAAAATACTTTCCAATGCCTCTGCAGTGCATTAGAAAAGCTGAAAACCAAGGGAAAAATTAGAAAATTTTGCCTTGGCTTTCAGTTATAATAACGTGATTAAATATTAGTATCGTGAAACTCAATATAACAAATCATTCGATACTGACTTCGAATGATTCGGTTCTATTAATGATACTGGCTCCCTTCAAAATTCCCAACCCTTCGAGATTTGTTATATTAAGATTCTATTGCAATGGTGCAATAAAAAAATAATAAAAAATGTATATCATAACAAACAAAATTCAAAAAACCCACATTTACACAACTTTAATTCGAAACATGCCTTATTTACTGCAAGCTAAGCTTCGAATTCCTTGAAAGTGATGATAAATATTTTCTCCCAAAGCAATTTAACTTTAACGCCAATATTGAGCATTGTCTTACAACATTTTGCTCAAATTATCATTGAAACTGTATTATACCAAACTAATAATTCCTAACGCATTAATGTGTTTACCCAAAAATTAATAAATTAGTGAAATAATAAGAAATTAATAACCAAAAAACATTAAAGGGATTGAAAGTGACAAACTTTACTTCCAGTGCAAATACGTCTCCAATATGTACACCAAAACCAAGGAAACAACATACATACACATTACTGGCACTGCCAAGAAAAGCTAAAAAAGAAACAAAGGTTGGTTAAAATTACAGAATAAAGAATAAAAATTACAGAATAAAGAATAAAAATTACAGAATAAAGAATAAAAATTACAGAATAAAGAATAAAAATTACAGAATAAAGAATAAAAATTACAGAATAAATAAAAAAAGTACAGAAAAACGAATAAAAATTACAAAATAGAGAATAAAAATTACAGAATAAAGTAGGACCACTATAAAACGACACAAATCTTCTAGACAGTTGTAAATATTCGAATAGAAGGCCACCAATCCGTAAATTTATGGGCTTTATTCACACACCCCCCCCCCACTCAAAGAGAAATTATTTTGCAACAACCCATACCTTGTATGTTTGTCTGAAGCTGATAAACCCAATAACCCACTGTGCAATGAGTATCACGAGGACTTCTATAAAAAAGCATGAAAAAATGGGCTGGCAAAACATGTTAATGGAATATACCCTATCAAAGAGAATCTTGGAGACAGCGCTCAAAAACTCCAATGTCTGTAATAGCAATAATGGAAGTGTAACAGAAGCAATAAAAGTGAAAGGGGTGAAGATAGAGCCAATGGAAATAACATGAACAATAGGAGTAATGGGAGAAAAGCAAACAAGGTCACCTGCAGAGTAGTACCACTCCAGGTCTCTGAAGTACACCAATGCCATAAAAATGCCGAGACACATGGTATTATTCATTGTACAGGCACCGAAAATCTGCAAGACAATTCCAATACAGAAGCTACTGTTGTGGCTCATTGAACTACTTAAACTCGCGAGGCTTAGTAAGAAAGGAAATAGCAGGTGAATGGATGTGATGGTTGCATACCTGTGAGAATGTTATGGTTGCATTCTCTCGCTTGCGTCGGCTTGCAAAAATTAACGATGATAGAAGCTCTGATGCGTTGGAGCAAAAAGGTGTCACAATGAAAGACACATAGAACGCTGCGATAGAAAAAATAGGGAACTGATTATTTTCACACTTCTATGGATTCCTCGTTCTTTACATGATACTCCGCAAAGGACTCTCAATTGATTTGAAGAAAATGTGGTCGAGGCTGCTACCAATGGGTATCAGCCTGTTGCCCACTGGTACTGGTATCAGCCCCACGGGTCAAATCTGAACTACAGTCAAATTCAAGATAGTTGCATATACAACAAACAGCCGCTTATCTTCCTCAATAATAGCCATGACACTCACGATTAATATCCAGGTAGTGGGGGTGGTTTTTCTTGTTCGTTAAGGCGTCCAAAGCATCACACATCGGGTCAGAAAAAATCGATACCTAAAAGGCATAAAAATAGTAAATATTCAATAATCTATTCACTCATTCTTGGCATTATAGGCGCAAAGCCAGAATTCGAGATCCCCTCAGCTTAGTCAAAGAAAATAGGCTTCTGTATTTTACTGCATCGAAAGAGTCTACGAAAATACTATCGATAGGATCTTTTAATCAAGAAAATCATATAGAAAGAAACTTTTAATTAAAACGTCCAAAGCATCCCACATCGGACGTGGGGTTGAAAGGGGCATGAGCGTTAGCGAATGCGCGCATGAAGTGCGCCTATGAGTCAATGTTTCTTGATAATAGATAGACAGGCGAGCGCAGCGACCTAACCCATTGTACGTGGGGTTGAAAGAGGCATGAGCGTTAGCGAATGCGCGCATGAAGTGCGCCTATGAGTCAATGTTTCTTGATAATAGAGAGACAGGCGAGCGTAGCGAGCTAACCCATTGTACGTAGGGTTGAATAATATATAAAATAATATTTAATTAAGGCAATAATATATAAAGGAACTTTCAACTAAAAAAATAATATAAAAAGGATCTTTTAACTGAGAAAATAATAAACGAAATTGTGGACCTCACCATTGCCACTCCAACTGTGAGCATAACAGCAGATTTCAAGCCAATCTTCCATTTACTTTCCTCTTCTTCCTTCTCGGTTTCGTCACTTTCAACTTCCTGCAATGAAATACCAACAACGTAACAAAGAAAAAATCTAAACAGCCAACTTCAAAACAAGCTCTGGATATTCAGGTCAGGCTCGTACCCTCCTTCTTTGCTCAATGCTGCATAAATTCAGCATTACACTATTATCACACTACTATACATGTTGAATTATTATTATTACACTATCGAAATCTAAGTTTCACTGAGTTGTTTACAAATGAATAACCTCAGATGCAACAATGAAAACCGAAACATCCACGCATTTGCTTGATAGCGAGTTCAAATCCTGACCCTTCTTCCTCTGAAAAACTAGACATCATGCACTTGCCTCTACCGGTCTTGGTCCCTCCTGTACATCATCTTCTTTGATCAATACCTGCGATTCCGGATCAGCACTACCTTTTGCTGCTTCGCCTGCAATTGGTTTCATACTTTTCTTCATGTGCCATGCTTTGAAGTATTTCTTCGAAAGACCATGCTCCTCGGCTGCTGCATGGGCGGCGTCTAGTGCAAAGGAATCACAATTGAAGCCAACATCTAGGATACCTTTCCCAACACAGCAATGATTGCTAAGATCGTAGCCTTCTTAAAGGCATACGGAATCACTTCACATACTATTTAATTATAAGTCTATATAGGTTGGGCAATACTAAGCTCTCATTTAAAGACATACAGAATCACTTCACATGCTATTCAATTATAAGTCTATATAGGTTGGGCAATACTCTGCATCTAAGCTTGGTTTCCATATAGTCGTTGAGAGTCGCTAAGGGTCGCTGAAAGGATTAAAAATCACACAGAGACATTGTCAAAAGTTGATTTTAATACTTTGAGCGACCCTCAACTCAACGACTATTTGGAAACCAGGCTTTAGCTGTGCCTCGTTTTAATCAGATGTACTTCATGTAATTCACCTGTCTCGTCTGATGATCCCCCTGGACTCGCTTCCACTTTTGGCGCAGGTTTGAAAACTTGTCGATCGGCCAACAGCAACATATGATGAAGAACCTTTCTTTGGATGCTGAAAATCAAGCAAAATGCATCGTGACATATCAGCCATTGCCTTGATTTATTAGAACACTCGTGAAGATAGAGCGTTGTGCAAAATCCACAGTTTCAATAAATAAAAAACGTTCTAAATCTCAGCTTGCATTGGCGTATGAAAAGTTCTGACAGCAAGTAATTTCCACGTTATAGCAACTCGCAAGTAACTGTCCGGGTAGGTGAGGTATCTATAGTTGAGTAACCCCCATCTTGCTGAGGTTTCTCTCAGCTTCACAATTTGCGGTGGCTAACCTAGATCTTTTAAGTACTTTAATTTATTTGAACAAACTGCTTTAAAGTGAGGCTCAGTATTGGCGTTAAAATTGAAGTTAAAATCTAAGGCTTACTTTTCTGCACGATGTTTCTTTGCTCTCATTTCTGCAGCTTTGCTGTCATACATCTACATAAAAATGAAAAAAGTAATATCAAGCAAAGTACAAAAATTTTGAATGCGATTGGTTGGCACGTATGCGTGATTCTTGGCTATTCGCGGTGATAAAATTATTCAATATTCAAAATCATTCAAGATTGTGTCTTTTTTTAGTAGTAGCATAAGTTCTTTAAAGTTTTGGCCCCTCTATATGTAGGTTGCTTATAAAGGGGCTCTTTCTGAAAAAACGTATAATGCCATAGGCGCCGACTTTTACTTTTCCCAGAGGGGGCTCAGAATTGAAAAAAATGGGAAAGTAAAAAGGTAGAAAAATTCCCTTTCACTTTTAATAACGTACAATATACATATGTGTTATGTGTAATAAAAAAACAAAACATTGCAATAAAACAGATATAATATCATGGTCTACATGGTCTGATTAGTGTTTCTTCGATAAAATAAACGTGCTTTTTCAGATTCCAAACGAAATTCCCAGGGGGGGCTGAGCCCCCCATAGAAATTTCCAGAGGGGGCCTGAGCCCCCAAGCCCCCACGTAGTCGGCGCCTATGTATAATGCTGATTGATCACATGTAAATTCGCAAGCATACCATGAAGGCGAAGTAGCCAAACAAACCAACGAAACAGAGGATCATTGTAGCCAGCGCACTATTCTTCACATACTTGGGTTGCGGGTGTGTGTCATTGGTGGGCCCGAATCTCCAGTCCGCACTTTGCACAACGCTGTGGAAATTAAGCGTGATTACGTCATACACAGATGGGGATAACAGGGCAAAGGATGGCTAGTTGCAAAAGATATAAAACGCGGAACAGATAAATGGAGTTCTAATCTTCGTTGTCTTGGAATTTGTATCACCACAGTAAAAGGAAAGGAGCATCTACGTATGTAAAATCTCAACTTACTGGGCTTCATTAATGTTTAATCAATCATATAAAATTCAATTTTAATCTTAAAAAGCAATTTGCTTGTTATCATTTTGAAAATTATACTAATCATCAGTTTCTATTATAATAAATCACACATGCAGAGATATTCTCCATGGGTATTCTATTCTAGCAGGTAGTTAATGGTGCAGGAAAGAAAGATAAGAGAATTTGATTAAAAGAAAGCAAAAACTTACAGGTAGAAAATTGATGTGATAAACATGATTATCAATCCACTTTTGAATTCTGGTTGAAGAGTGATGCCCTGTTTGAAAATAAGAAATGATAATAGGTCTTCACTTTACCAAGGAATCAACTGAGCATTTTGTTACCCTGCAACAAGCTAGTAAACTTTCTATAAAAACCTCATACATGTATGCATGCAGGACTGTTAAGAACCAGCTCGGGTCCTGGGGCTACAAACAAACAAGCGGCTGTTTTAAAATTGCTTTGCGTTAGCAAAACTGTTTGTGGGCTCTTCTTGAAACCCGAGCTGTGGGAATTTCCCCTGTATACCCCCCCCCCTTGACGGTACTGTATGCATGCATGTATGTATGTGTACATGTATGTATGCAGGTATGTTAATGCCTGTGTGTATGTCTGTATACCTGTTTCGTGCATGACACTTCTCCTTTTCCTGTACCATCAATAGATTCCCCCTTGGAGTCCAGATTGCAGCGACCAATTATAAGACTCCCTGCCCAGGCGATGGTAAGCAGCATAATTGTGCTGCCAGCTAAAGTCCTGAAGGTAATAGGATGGAAATGAATCAAGTGAAAGAGCATTAGAACAGCTTGAGGTGCAAAAAGACCTATCTAAGACAGTAGATATGGGGCGGGGCAATGTGTTAAATAAAGTTAAACTTACCCCATGCCAACAGCAAGTTTTTGTTGAGCCTCTTCCTTGTCACCCAATCCCGAAACAATTATGATGGCCGAATCTGGGACAGCTCCAAGCAATGGCAATATAAGACCACCTATGAAAAGAATTATTTTGCTAATGTCAGACGTGTTCGTTCAGACGAAAACAGAATGAAGCTCAATGAGGACGAGAAAATTAAATAATAAATGCTTCTCAAATTCTCCTCAATTAAGCTTACCAACAATTGATGCGGATACTCCAACATCCAGCAATAACTCAGCTCCATCTACAAAAAGAAAGCCACAATTCAGTTTTGTGCAATAGCTATATTTTGGAGGATTCAACAGTGCATAACGTTATGAACAATCCAATGCGAAGCTGTACCAGTGGTCGTGATAAAAACACTTGACAGACAGTTTTGTATGTTCTGGAAAATTTGAGTCATTACCTGAGATGAGTTTCGCGGCGGCAGCAAGGAGCAGTCCATAGAAAATAATCAGGAGTAAATTTCCAGAAATCTTGAAAAAAGTATTTTACAATTATAGCCAGTTAGTCGTATGCAAGTAACGTAAGTGGAAATGTGGAAATTTCTTAACTTTTCAGATTGTGGGAGGTTGTAAATAACGCTGCAAATAAGCCATAGTGATTATAGATACTTACAACAGATGAACACGGATATAAGGATGTTCGTCCTTTAAAACAAGTGTCATTATAATGTGTGGCCGTGGCCGTGGTGTTCTCCTGGGCCTAAAATGAAAGCAAAAATAGCGCTAGAGATGGTTGTGGGTGGTCGAAAGAGTAATGAAAACTACAAAGAGTGCGGTCTTGAAATACAAAATAAATAGGCCTAGCAGTTCGGCAAACCTCACCTCTCCAAACTGAAGTTGAACCAAATAGACCAAAAGTAGCAGCAAATAAAACTTGAACAAGTATGAACTCAAAACAGCCATCTTTTAAACGAGTTTGTAGCTCATACGAAACCTGAGGAATTCAGAAAAACGAACAAATAAGTCGAAGTTTGGTGGTGTTTTCGCCTTCAACTCAAAAACGAATTTCAAAAACATCACAGAGCATGTATATCCAGGTACCACTTTGGTTCCTCAACACGTGTTGACTTTTTGAGACAGAACACCAACAACAACAACAATCTTCCTTGTTTTGAGTCGAGGGAAGATGGCTGACAATGATTTTAGTAGCACTGTGAAGCATGCATTTGTTAAAATAGAAAGTAAGCGCAGGAGAGAGAGAAAGTCTACAGACCGGTATATAGAGAGACGAACAAGTCTCCAAACTTGCTGTGATGAAAATGGTTTTAAAACAGCTGCTGCTGACATGCTTAATAGCAGACAACGGTTGAGAAAATCGAAGCCAGACAGACACACAGAAAATATGGATGACGATCAGTCTCCGTCGTCGAATTTAATTGACGATAAGATTAAGTTGGCAAATAAGGGCAAGAAGGAGGATACAGAAGAAAATGAGGACGAAGATGATGCAATGCAGGATTTGGTAAGTATTGAAAGTGAGGTAGAAGACATGGAGGAGGTACAAGATGAAGTGGTAGGAACAATTAGCAATAGCAACATTGATCTGGATTTAGGAGCTGGGGAGGTTAGTATATGAATATATATAGTCGTATTAAATTCATATTAATAGCTGAAAATGAAGGAACTTAATACCTGATCTATGTTATGAATTCTTTAGCCAGCTTCTATAGATTCATCTCCATTACTGTATAGGTTGCAGCAAAAAGAAGCATCAGTTTAGTGGCATCATATGTCTATGAGCTGAAGTCATTTGAGGGAATATGTCCTGTTAATCCAAACTATACTGCTTTTTGTATTTTGGATATTGACACAGATAAGCACACTTTGAATGTATGTTTTGTGTCTCCCTACTTCTTACACTTGATTTAATGCCATTGGCATGATACATCTTTATCTATATACATGTTCATTGTATAAATCAAAGTGATTGCTGCTTTTTTACTCTAATAGGAAAGAAAATTTGTAGTTGTTACAAGAAAGGCAATCCGGTTTGGTGGTAACACATGGAAATGGGTATATGGATGTAGCAAATGCAAACACTCTGCTGACCTTTTGAGAATGAGCACTGAAATACACCTATCTTATGAAGGTGAATACTCATTAAACATACCGAGGGATAGTTAATGGTATAACTCTGTGGTTAAGAATTGGGTTTCATTTTCCAGTTTTCTTCCCCAGCACGGTATGAGTACTGCAGTAATAATAGGTTGCTAAATTGTGATCAAAGGTATCCATTTAATATTCTTAGTTTAGATGTCCCCAACACATCTATAGCTGGATAAATAGAACTGCCAACATATAAGATAGATCCCAAAATGTCATACATGCAAAGTACTTTTTCATGCAGTACAATTTTTAGCATGTAATAGAAAATATCAAATATCAACTATAGCCATTGAAGTAGAATTGAAGTAGATCTGCTATAACTCACAACTTGATGTTCACATTATGCAATTTTGGATTTTCGAGCAATTGTTTGTAATGTAAACACCAATTGTTTTCTGCCCTTAGGTTTTCAAAAACTGCAAAATCCATGCCATCATTGCTTGGCAGCTGTTGAAGTTCTTACAGAATTTGACACTGTCAATGACCTGTATCCATCTTCATACATTGATGCTGAAGGTAATGCAAGGTTTGAAATGTTGTGTTAAGAACATCATCAATTGCTGTGACCAATATGTCAAGCCTATTAGTAATCTATTTTTGCATTAAATTGTCAATATTTTTACAGTTGAAACTGAAATCCATTGTCCAGTGTATCCCATTCCAAGAAACCAGAATTTTATAGTTGTTTGGGATTCATGCAAAGATACGCATGGGATTGTTACAAGGTCCAGGTCAGGACCTGTATGCCGAAGTTGCACAACACCGACAAGCTGTTCGCATCTTGAAGTTCTTGTTCAACACAAGAATTGTGAAGCTCTGCCAGTTATAGCTCATAGTATTTTAAATGAAATTTCTACGCCAGAAAGCTTAGCACAGTTCAAGTGTCTCTCATCATTGAGAATTCCTTTTCATGGAGCTCAATGTGGAAACCTTGAATTGAAATTAATTGCAAAAGGCCATGGTTTTGTATTGAGGGATGGAATTGGAGCTTGCAACACTTGTAAAATTGTGATGGAATCAAGCATGAAAGATCCTGTTCCTGTAAAATTATACATGCAGCTTGGAGTATTTGAAGCACAGGGTGAAAAATGCAATGTGATATTTGGTGGATTTCTACTATCATTTGGGCTATGTCATGTAGTACTAAGTATATTCTGATTGGCTAGAATTAACCAACCATACTCAGAGGTATTTTCTTTTTTTTTCAGTGTTTGAAAATCATTGCAGAAATTGCAACAAATCAATTGATTATGATGGATCTGATGATGGATTCATCAATATGGGAAATTTTATTGTTAGCCATACGCTGCTTAGAAATTTCATGCATCATTTTCTTCATGGGAGGTAACCTATCTTTCTCAATACTCATGGAGCTAATTAAGTATCGGTAAAGTCTTTTTTGCTTAATTGGTACCCAGCTTGTTGAGAAATTGCAGAGTTACAGAATCAACTCAATAAAGTTTGTTACTTTCTATATCACACCTACCCCAGATGTTATTTAATGAATATACTTTCTGGACCAGCATGGGTATGCCAAATGCTCTTTCATTACTAAGTGGCACTTGGTGCTATGAAACAGTATGCTTTTAAATGCCATTTCTTTTTTAGAATGCCAATGTTCACATATTATACTGTTTACTGTACTGATATGACCGAGATGGGTTTCAACATCAGTCAGTTCAGTTATAACAAATTTAAAGATACCTGGTATGCTTTCTTGGGATTGCTGGATATAAATTTCCAAAATGGATTCAGCTGTAATATTTGTCAAGATCACCCACGAATGTGTATTATGGATGCAACGTCTTTATCGTTTCGCAAGGAGATGGTGATGGCATGGAACTGTTTTCTGGCGAGAAACAAGACCATAAATCAGGAAATTATTCCAAGAGTCAGGTTTGCCTTTTTTGAAAAATATAAATACGTTATGTTGAATGAAAGCTTGCGATACCACAGCTAATATATTTCTCTAATCATTAGCATTTTCAGGGAGAGAATTTATGTTCCCGATAAACGTTGTAGAGAATTGCTCGAACGGTACACACTGGGCAGAAACAGGAAAGGGAGAACTAGTCCTCTTGACTATGCAAGTTTTGATGAGCTTCGTGTGCTTCTTAGGTGCCATCACGACGAGTTATATCGTCTTTTCATAACAGTCCATGAATCTGTTATACTTCAAGAAGATCATTTCTATACACAGATTGATCCTTCCGTTTTTGTTTGCCCTCGTATTTGGAGACCGCTATTTTCTGGTGTGTCTTCAGCAACTCCTGTTTGTGGTTTGCTTCACAATGACATAAGTCTTCGCTTGGTTGTTGATAGGGTTGCTGAAAATATCGCCAAGCGTCAGGTGCAGGATGAAAGTGATATGCTGGTAGTTAAAAATGGTTTCCCACTGCTTTACGATTTGATTGTTTCTTTTCCGGAATGGAAACCCCCACTTGAACTTTCTCCGGTATTGAAAAAGCTTTTGTTGTTGTCTGTGGCACCATTCAAAACTCCTTCTGCTCTGCCCTCCTCTATCAATACTGTACAAAATCCGTATGGTTATTGGCCAGCACTGCCACTGTTGAGAGAGAGAGGTAGCTACGAAGTTGAAAAGAAGAAAAAAGATGATGGAGCTGTGTGCAACAAACTGAGCAAAGGGCACCCAGTTCTTCTTCCAGGAATTTTCACTCTTTTCTGTGAACATGGTAATTATGTTAATAAATTTTTTGCACGGCTGTTACTTTACAGTTCAAGACTGAAAGATACTTAAAACACAGCTATGTACACGTAGTAGACAAACTTGTACAGTATGAAAAAATCGACAGTTATACTGTCATACTGCTATAACAAATCTAGCTATGACCCCATTTAATCACGTGTGACATATTCTTGTTGCAGAAATTTGTTATGGGTTTGAAGTGATGCTATCAAACGAGTCTCCAGACGTTCCGTTCACTGTATTGTTTACTCGTTTTCAACAAGGTTTGTTGTGTATTTCTTTTTCGTTGACGTGTGTAGGACTTTTTGGTTTATGACAGCAATGTAGTATTCCAAAACAAGTCTAAATTCTTTACATACCAATGTTATTCGTTATTAAGTATTATTTTTATTGAAATGAGTAACAAATTCTAGTTACATTATTATATTTTACGAAAGACTAGTAATCAGTTTGTTTGCTTCTTAGCACCAGAGTATTGCATCTACGACAACTGCTGTAATCTGCATGACTATTGCCTAAATCGGCAGCCTTCTTTCTTTTCGAATACAAAGTTTCTTGTCGATCGGCTGCATTGGAAAAATCATGTTGGTGAGCGTCGTAAACCTACTTTCATTTAAATTTTGTCTGAACATCTATAGACTTATAGTATCCAGCTATTGAATTGATACTATTGTTTATTTCTTAAGTCTGCTTTATCTTTGTGTTTTATAGGATGCAGTGTTGGGTATAATATGGCAAGCTATCCACCATTGCAAACAATTAATAGCCAAATCAATGAACAAACCAACTCTTGTTTGAAACGGATCAAGCCGCAGCTATCGTACATGACACATATGAATTTCATGAATCATTGTGCTTTGTATATTTGGTACCGGAATAAAAAGACGAGAGAAAGGAAAAATCTAGATGAATAACCAAAGTTTGCTGTTGCTGGTGAGTGAAGCTGCATATTTTATAGTGCGTTTGTGATTTCTACTTGGCAATGTTTATATATAGAAAGCCTCCCAAGTAGAGATGAAAAACTACTTGGGAGACTTTCGAACTACCAAAAATATCCATTCACTTTAACTCTATGATTCATACCTTACTTGACTCCTACTGCAGCTGGTATATTTTACTGATTAATTCAATTCTTTTTGAATCAGCAACCCTGAAATCACCATCAACTTCTACCCCTTGTTCAGTAACTTTGAATTCCTGTCAGGAGTAATAGGATTCACATAATCATTTTATTATCATTTTTATCAGAATATCATGCTACATTCATAGTATTTCTAGCTGCATATTGAAGGTACGAGTGTTTAAATTTCTCAAGCTATCATAATATTATCAAGACTTACGTTTCGTGCAAGACATTTTATGTTGTGCAGTGTAATTAGGCCACAGTCTAATCCATTTTGTTGCTTTGGAACCTGAAGTGTATGTAATATTGTTATTTTAATGGGCTGCTGATTGTTACAAGTTTAGTAAATTTTAAGAGTATGCTTGGCCCCTGCCGTGCCAAATCATGATACAACAATCAAATAATTATACTTGATTGTAGTCATCATTACTTGGCTACATTCAAGCGTGTAGGTGGCGGAAGTATCAATAGTTATTCTGTTTAGTAATGGAACTATGTTATGTCATATGTCATTGCTTCAACTTTGAAATATGACATAACCAAATTAGATTACATGTATTTCAAATTTTGTATGAAGCTATACATTGTGAGCGCCCGGAGTTTTACTCTTGACGGCGTCAATAGCTTGAAGTAACATTGTCTTTCCATAGATATATAAATTTTATCATGGTGTGAAATTGTGCTTCTTTTTACCAATTGTGTCAATCTTTTGCAAATTGTGCTCCATAGATTTCTTTCCATATACATTGCAATTTTTGGTACTTACCATCGAATTAATGATCTTTAGCTTTGGCACTGGTTTGTCGTGCTCTGTTTGCCTAAGTGCTGCAACGTACTTGACAAACGTATCAGCAATGGCATCATTACTGGATTGACAGCCAAGTGAATCCAAGACAGCAACCCTGTAGAAAGTGCAGAGCTTTCTCTTTACAAAGTTGGAACATACACACAATGTATGCAAGAGTTTACTTACCATTTGTTTGTACTAAGCGTAAACCATAACCTATGTCAACCAAATTCCCAGCTCAATTGGGTAGCTATCGGCTTTTGTGGTATATTTCCGCTAAGAGAATGATAAGTGCGTTGCTTACCAACCATCGTTCTTCAATGAGATTGCGACTGAAACCCAGTGCCACTTTTCACTAGATGGAAAATTGGTATAAAAGACATTAAAACAGAGTACAAACTTCAAACAGCTACTGATGGTAGTTGACAACTTCCTTTAATGACACACGTATTTGAAGTCTAGATAACAGTATATCGCTTCTTGGAGAGATTGCATTTGAAATTATTATTGTTGTATACTACCAAGGAGTAAATCCCCCCTTTTGAGGTAGGTAGACCCTGAAAAGGGAAGTTGAGCGAAAGGAGTTATAACCTGATGTTGCAAGCAAAAATCAAAAGGTCTTTCTGCAAAATATGTTCATGTGGGAACACTCGTCTATGTTGCTGGAGCATTTGCACAGGTGTTTCACACTTAGCAATTCTTTGCCAAAGAAGATGATCAGCAATGAAGACACGATCAGATGTTAATCCTTGTTGGATGTGTCTGCAGGAAAGTAATGGTTGTTTTGAGGCAACAATGAACGACGTATTAATAATACAAACATTTGGAGAAAATTTACCTAACGTAAAAAAGTAATGAAAAATAATGTACATATAGCATGTAATTAAAGAAGATAGATCATTATTTAAATGTTTTACTTCCGTACCTTATACCAAAGGTCATCCCTGCAGATGTTATACCATGACAATGAATGGAAAACAAGTCAAACATGTTTATATCCACGGCATTGCATTCATGCATTCTTTGATGGTGTTCGCCGGTTTTGATTGGCCATTGGAAAAGCCTGAAAAGCAAGAGGGTATTGTTATTATTAATTTATTTTCGCTCTTATTTTGCTGAGGCATTTTTAAAAAGAATTAAGAACCTTCAGAAGATCGCAAAAAGTTAACATGCCTCCATTTAACTAGCTCTTTCCCAACAAAGTTAGGGTCCGTGTATGATGTCCTGGCAGTTAAGTCAGCGCAACAAAGAAAATTTGATGCTTCCATGTTGTTTGTAGCTTTGACACCCGCGCAACAATCATGATAATAAAGTTTGCATCTTGTACACTGCACCCAAGGAGCACAATTCTTTGTACAAATGCAACCAAGTTTCTTCAAACCAGCACAAAATCTCTCTTTTGTTGGTTCACCCAGAGTGTGTTCATTTTGCCCCGATCTCTTCTTTTGCAATCTTGTAGCTAAAATATTTTGGTTAGTGGCATTAATCAGCAGAATCATTAAATGTAAAGATGACTGACGCTCTCAATTAAAGACCATGTGAAATCTAACCTCGACATGCCAGCAACGGCACAAAATGATTGAACACATTCGTTCGTGCAGACTTGACAAAAAAAACATGGCATTTCACATCCAAAGAAGGTTGACAAAGACAAGGTGGAATTAATCCAGAATAAAATTCTATGTTGTCTTGGTTATCAAGGCGAATAGTTTCCACCAGAGCAGTGCAAATAAATCTAATCTGCAAGTAACCTGCAAGGAAAAAACAATAGATTATCTGCTTTCGTTGGCATTCCAAACTGATATTATTCCCGTGTGGCATTACCGCGTGAAGCATGAGTTGAGTTGTAGAGAGCATCGTGTCCCTGGAGCATACATAATTTTATAAAACCACAGACCAGTCACCAAGGAAAATTAGTGTTTGCCGAGCACACCAAGGTACATGTCTGGCGCTGTCATAGTTAGGAAAAGAACAACATTCGGTAAGTTTGTATTATTCAAAATTTCTCATATACAACAGGCAAAACAAATTCTACGATACACTTTTTGAGAATTATCAACATCAACATGTTGAAGGGTACCATTTCGGTACCCTCAACACGGAATATCGCTATGTGACAAATTCGACCACAGAGACACTGTATCGATGTTCTAATGAAACAACTGTTGTTAAGAAACGAGTTTACTGCCTATAAGGTCCCAACATGTTGAAGGGTACCATTTCGGTACCCTCAACACGGAATATCGCTATGTGACAAATTCGGCCACAGAGACACTGTATCAATGTTCTAATGAAACAACTGTTGTTAAGAAACAAGTTTACTGCGTATAAGGTCCCAACATGTTGAAGGGTACCATTTCGGTACCCTCAACACGGAATATCGCTATGTGACAAATTCGACCACAGAGACACTGTATCAATGTTCTAATGAAACGACTGTTGTTAAGAAACGACTTTACTGCGTATAAGGTCCCAACATGTTGAAGGGTACCATTTCGGTACCCTCAACACGGAATATCGCTATGTGACAAATTCGGCCACAGAGACACTGTATCAATGTTCTAATGAAACGACTGTTGTTAAGAAACGACTTTACTGCGTATAAGGTCCCAACATGTTGAAGGGTACCATTTCGGTACCCTCAACACGGAATATCGCCATGTGACAAATTCGACCACAGAGACACTGTATCAATGTTCTAATGAAACAACTGTTGTTAAGAAACGAGTTTACTGCCTATAAGGTCCCAACATGTTGAAGGGTACCATTTCGGTACCCTCAACACGGAATATCGCTATGTGACAAATTCGACCACAGAGACACTGTATCAATGTTCTAATGAAACAACTGTTGTTAAGAAACGACTTTACTGCCCATAAGGTCCCAACATGTTGAAGGGTACCATTTCGGTACCCTCAACACGGAACATCGCTATGTGACAAATTAGACCACAGAGACACTGTATCAATGTTCTAATGAAACAACTGTTGTTAAGAAACGAGTTTACTGCGTATAAGGTCCCAACATGTTGAAGGGTACCATTTCGGTACCCTCAACACGGAATATGGCTATGTGACAAATTCGGCCACAGAGACACTGTATCAATGTTCTAATGAAACGACTGTTGTTAAGAAACGACTTTACTGCGTATAAGGTCCCAACATGTTGAAGGGTACCATTTCGGTACCCTCAACACGGAATATCGCTATGTGACAAATTCGACCACAGAGACACTGTATCACTGTTCTAATGAAACAACTGTTGTTAAGAAACGACTTTACTGCGTATAAGGTCCCAACATGTTGAAGGGTACCATTTCGGTACCCTCAACAGGAATATCGTATGTGACAAATTCGACCACAGAGACACTGTATCAATGTTCTAATGAAACAACTGTTGTTAAGAAACGAGTTTACTGCGTATAAGGTCCCAACATGTTGAAGGGTACCATTTCGGTACCCTCAACACGGAATATCGCTATGTGACAAATTCGACCACAGAGACACTGTATCAATGTTCTAATGAAACAACTGTTGTTAAGAAACGACTTTACTGCGTATAAGGTCCCAACATGTTGAAGGGTACCATTTCGGTACCCTCAACACGGAATATCGGTATGTGACAAATTCGACCACAGAGACACTGTATCAATGTTCTAATGAAACAACTGTTGTTAAGAAACGAGTTTACTGCGTATAAGGTCCCAACATGTTGAAGGTACCATTTCGGTACCCTCAACACGGAATATCGCTATGTGACAAATTCGACCACAGAGACACTGTATCAATGTTCTAATGAAACAACTGTTGTTAAGAAACGAGTTTACTGCGTATAAGGTCCCAACATGTTGAAGGGTACCATTTCGGTACCCTCAACACGGAATATCGGTATGTGACAAATTCGACCACAGAGACACTGTATCAATGTTCTAATGAAACAACTGTTGTTAAGAAACGAGTTTACTGCGTATAAGGTCCCAACATGTTGAAGGTACCATTTGGTACCCTCAACACGGAATATCGTATGTGACAAATTCGACCACAGAGACACTGTATCAATGTTCTAATGAACAACTGTTGTTAAGAAACGAGTTTACTGCGTATAAGGTCCCAACATGTTGAAGGGTACCATTTCGGTACCCTCAACACGGAATATCGTATGTGACAAATTCGACCACAGAGACACTGTATCAATGTTCTAATGAAACAACTGTTGTTAAGAAACGAGTTTACTGCTATAAGGTCCCAACATGTTGAAGGGTACCATTTCGGTACCCTCAACACGGAAATCGTATGTGACAAATTCGACCACAGAGACACTGTATCATGTTCTAATGAAACAACTGTTGTTAAGAAACGAGTTTACTGCGTATAAGGTCCCAACATGTTGAAGGGTACCATTTGGTACCCTCAACACGGAATATCGGTATGTGACAATTCGACCACAGAGACACTGTATCAATGTTCTAATGAAACAACTGTTGTTAAGAAACGAGTTTACTGCGTATAAGGTCCCAACATGTTGAAGGGTACCATTTCGGTACCCTCAACACGGAATATCGGTATGTGACAAATTCGACCACAGAGCACTGTATCAATGTTCTAATGAAACAACTGTTGTTAAGAAACGAGTTTACTGCGTATAAGGTCCCAACATGTTGAAGGTACCATTTGGTACCCTCAACACGGAATATCGGTATGTGACAAATTCGACCACAGAGACACTGTATCAATGTTCTAATGAAACAACTGTTGTTAAGAAACGAGTTTACTGCGTATAAGGTCCCAACATGTTGAAGGGTACCATTTCGGTACCCTCAACACGGAATATCGGTATGTGACAAATTCGACCACAGAGACACTGTATCAATGTTCTAATGAAACAACTTCTTGTAAGAAACGAGTTTACTGCGTATAAGGTCCAACATGTTGAAGGGTACCATTTGGTACCCTCAACACGGAATATCGGTATGTGACAAATTCGACCACAGAGGCACTGTATCAATGTTCTAATGAAACAACTGTTGTTAAGAAACGAGTTTACTGCGTATAAGGTCCCAACATGTGAAGGGTACCAATTTGGTACCCTCAACACGGAATATCGGTATGTGACGAATTCGACCACAGAGGCACTGTATCAATGTTCTAATGAAACAACTGTTGTTAAGAAACGAGTTTACTGCGTATAAGGTCCCAACTGTTGAAGGGTACCATTTGGTACCCTCAACACGGAATATCGGTATGTGACAAATTCGACCACAGAGGCACTGTATCAATGTTCTAATGAAACAACTGTTGTTAAGAAACGAGTTTACTGCGTATAAGGTCCCAACATGTTGAAGGGTACCATTTGGTACCCTCAACACGGAATATCGGTATGTGACAAATTCGACCACAGAGACACTGTATCAATGTTCTAATGAAACAACTGTTGTTAAGAAACGATTTACTGCGTATAAGGTCCCCAACATGTTGAAGGGTACCATTTCGGTACCCTCAACACGGAATAACGGTATGTGACAAATTCGACCACAGAGGCAATGTATCAATGTTCTAATGAAACAACTGTTGTTAATAAACAAGTTTACTGCGCATAAGGTCCCAACATGTTGAAGGGTACCATTTGGTACCCTCAACACGGAATATCGTATGTGACAAATTCGACCACAGAGGCACTGTATCAATGTTCTAATGAAACAACTGTTGTTAAGAAACGAGTTTACTGCGTATAAGGTCCAACATGTTGAAGGGTACCATTTGGTACCCTCAACACGGATATCGGTATGTGACAAATTCGACCACAGAGACACTGTATCAATGTTCTAATGAAACAACTGTTGTTAAGAAACGAGTTTACTGCGTATAAGGTCCCAACATGTTGAAGGGTACCATTTCGGTACCCTCAACACGGAACATCGCTATGTGACAAATTCGACCACAGAGACACTGTATCAATGTTCTAATGAAACAACTGTTGTTAAGAAACGAGTTTACTGCGTATAAGGTCCCAACATGTTGAAGGGTACCATTTCGGTACCCTCAACACGGAACATCGCTATGTGACAAATTCGACCAGAGACACTGTATCAATGTTCTAATGAAACAACTGTTGTTAAGAAACGACTTTACTGCCTATAAGGTCCCAACATGTTGAAGGGTACCATAGAAATGATAAACATATGATGACAAAGCATCGCATTTTTATATTTACCCGAATATGACTTCTCCTTTGCAGTTTCCATTATTTCTGCTTTCACCGCGTCCTTAAGCATCTGGTGGTAATCGTTGTACTGCCTTGATAACACCAATTGCAGAACCTCCTGTGTTGTCGTTGACCAAATGAACTGTACAGTATCGGCCATCGAGGTAAGTCCTGGTGCATACTGTTTTGAGAGTTAGTTAAATATTTGTAAATTGCATTCTATTTGTACAACCTAATAAAAGCTTCTGGTCGGCTGAAGTAAGACATTTCAATTAATAAGTTAAATGATCGGTTTTATTTTGAGGACCTGATTAATTGATTGGTTAGTACTGTTGGTATTGAGAATATCTCGAGCAAATTTTCCACAAGGTGCAGCATTTTAAATACAAAAATGAAATGTACTGACTCACACTATCAACAAAGTGATCGATGTGACTTATTCCAGCTAGAACACTAGCAAGCCTCAGGATTGGTGCGACATTTTCTGTGCCAAAGAGCGAAATTCCAATAGAATTGTACAGGCAATTTCCATCTCCAGTTGTTCGAATTGGGCACTTGCCTGATGGCAAATTCTTCATTTTCGTACATCTGTAAAAGGAGATTCTTTTATTCATTGTTGGCTCATTTCTCTAACAGAGCGAAACAGTTAAATAATTTTTGAACCAAACAGGCAATTGTAAAGTGAAGTTGTTGTTTTGGACAATGACTGATTATCAAGTTGCGGGAGAAGAAATCAAACATCATGCCAAATTTCATCGTACACAAACCTGCTATCAATATTCTTTACTCTAGCAGGCAAATCTTCAATTGTAAATTCATGTTTCATGCCAGCTACACAGGCAAGAATTTCCTGATGAACATCTCCCTGATTTTCGGCCATTGTCAGAAATGATTGCCATGACTTACAATGCGCAAGGGATGTCAATACGTCTTTGCAACTAGAAGCCTGTGTGAAGAAGAAAGTTTGCAGCTACGTTTCAATGTTACTAGAAATTAATTCACTGTAATTAGTTTTGCAATTTCACCTAAAACATATGTGTTTGCAATCAAGGTAAAAAGTAAGAAAACTTAAGAAAACTTCAAAATATATTGAGCATCAAAAGCAATAAAGCTGGTGAAAGTAAAGCATGTCTTATACCAATCGGTCTACTCCTGCTCGGCAACCAGCGTTTGGGGAAGTTAAGTCTGTAACATTCTGTAAATAAATCACCAAACTTTAATGGAAAGAAGAACCAAAACCTTAGTATAATGCTTAAGGACTTTGCGCCTTAAGAACAAATAAATTAAATTATCTCCTAGGAACAGATATGTTTTACAAGGAAATACGACTGGAAAGTAAGAAAGTTAAAAACTTGATATGTAAGAAACGTATTTTCTGGTTTGCCATTTGTGGTAACAATATATAATTTAGTATAAATCAGCATGATGTTGCATGTATGTAACATACTGACACATACAGGTTTTGAAGCTTCATGCGCTGAATACGAAACTCTTTGCTGCTTAACGTGTCATCTGATTCTACTACATCTTCACTCTAGAACAAAATATCATATGGATAGAAATAAAGCAATGGACGAAACAAATTTCTGAATAACACTTGCGCAATTACTATCTTTTGAAAATTGCTTGAACAATCTGCTTGAAAAGGCTACCCGAGAGTTGAACATTAACTTTATGTGCAATAGTCTCACTCAAAATAATTAGAAATTTACTTCAACTGCATCCCATGTGAAATAAATATCATTTAAAAACCTTGCATATTTTTTCTGTCCCATCCTCATCCTCTATATAACTGCATTCTTCCTCGATGATATTGTGAGAAGCATCCATGACATCATCGTTTTCGCTGTCGTCAGGCTCACAAGTATCCTATCAGCATAATCTCCATTGCTTTCGACATTTTCGGTATCATCTTCATGTACTGCTTCTCTGTTTACATTCCCATTTTCGGAGCTTCGTAAAAAATGCACGAATCAGAATCACATAAGGGAGGAACTTTTGAGACCAAAGAATTCATTATATCTCATATGAAAGGTTAGTAAACATCAAATGGCGTCTTCATTTCCCATAACAATAGATATACACATTACAAATGTTAAATGTTTATTTCAAATGAACCATTTTCTATACAAGGCTATCTAATATAGAATATGAAGATTATATGATTAGATATAAGCAAGTGGAAAATATATATACCTGCCCAAAAGAATGTACTGCCGTAAGATCTCCCAATTTTCATTATCTGACATGGCTTTAGATAATCACCTGAAAAAAATATTTTAAAATGTAAAAATAAACTGCGGTAAAACATAACAAAATTAAACGAGAAGTGTTTTGTGTAACGCCTACCATGAGCAGGACGTCTGTTGGGTGAAATGAAAGGAACATCGGATGGCCACCAAAAAGGTATGTTGCTAATGTCCTGCCAAAAGTACTGTATGTGTCTGGAATCAGTTGCGATGTTTGTTATACATTGCCGCAAATGATCCATGTTAACAGCTTTAACACCATGTCCTTTAAATATTGGCAGTAATATAAAAAATCATATTACAATAAACATTACAACATTTTTTAGAAATTGACCTGCAGGCTATCATTACTTAAGAACTTGTTAGTACAAGCAAAACACCTGTTGCTAATCTGGCGTGAAAATGTTAAAACGTAATAATAGCTGCATATTTTTAGATCAATGTCTACCATATTCAAATACATACGTAAAAATCGGTCTTGAAAACAGGCTTTGTTAATATCAGCATCGGCACGTTTCACGACTGTCGAAGACTTCTCATCTGAAGAAGTGTCCTTAGAGCTCGATTCAGATACCAGAGCAGTATCAACAATTGGTTTCAGCACGGGCAAATTTTGCCTGAAACCACGAACAAGCATGGGATGTCCTGATATAGAAAATGCATAAAATATAAATGTCATGCCGACATTTTACATACTCTATATCTTCTTTCAGTGAATGCTTTTGGTACACAACAAGCCTTCCCAGTTCAATGATCTTCAATTTTTATACTGGAGATATGCTAAAACGTAAGTTATTTCAAGTCCAAAACATCAAAACATACCTCGGTTCTGGCATTGATCATATTGAAAAGAATATTATATACCCAAAAAATAAAGAAATGATAATCTTAAAGTAAAAAATCTCACCTTCAAATTTCAGTTCATTATTATGCACATACATAAATAAAACAGGAGGGACAAACTTCCTCTCCTTCTTGGCATCTTCCACCCACTTCTGAAACTAAGTGTCAGGATATCTGAATTATATTTTGCTCGAAGCCATTTATATAAAATATCTCAGATAAATTTCGTCTGTAAGCATATTCCAATAACAACAAAGATCATAAGAGGAAACACACAGAAAAAATATAGAGATCATTATTGATATCATAACTTATATAGCAAATAGTGCTATTTTTTCAATGATAATAAATTCATTAAACTGATACAAATATTACCACAGAGAAAATGATATGCTCCTTCTGGAGCCAGAATACAAAATTTCTAAACTTGTTTTGAAAACTGTTTTCACAATTAAGGATAAAAGGATTATCATAAAGTACAATATTAGTTAGGCAATATTAGTGTAAGTGTTAATTCTAAGAATTTCTGGCTGCATTTCACAAAAAGGTCACCATG
>RQOL01000344.1:0-27210 GCA_013076295.1 Sanderia malayensis
TATCACCAGAAAAAGTAAAAAGGGTGAATTTCAATCAATAGTTTTGGCTGTATTAACGTGGATTCATGTGTAAATTGTGGGAATTAATGTTTAAAATCACGGAAAACAAGTAAAAAAAGTGTAATTCAATCAGTCAGGACTAGCTGTATTTAAGTGGATTCATGTGTAAATTGTGGGAATGAATGGTAATATAACGGAAAGCCAGTAAAAATGGTGTTGTTCAATGAGTCCGTTTTACATGAATATAAAGTCAATTTATGTGTAAAGTGTGGGAATTAATGTTACTTTCACGGAAAACAAGTAAAAATGGTGTATTACAATCAGTTAATTCTAGCTGTATTAACGTTAATTCATGTGTAAATTGTGGGAATGAATGTTAATATCACGGGAAACAAGTAAAAAGGTGTATTACAATCAGTCAGTTTAGCTGTATTAACGTTAATTCAGTGTAAATTGTGGGAATGAATGTTAATATCACGGGAAACAAGTAAAAAGGTGTATTTCAATCAGTCAGTTTTGCATTTTTAAGTCAATTCATGTGTAATTGTGGGAATGAATGTTAATATAACGGAAAGCAAGTAAAAATTGTGTTCTTCAATCAGTCCGTTTTACATGTATATGTAGTGTTCATGCAATACCTCATGTGCACACAGCATGCACAGCATGTTATATTATATAATAAGTTATGATGTAATGTAATATTGAATCAGTCAAGATACAGATAGATCGGAATGTAGTCGTGTGCTGACTCCCTCTCGCTAACAACTTCAAAGATATACAGTATATAAAGTCAATTTATGTGTAAAGTGTAGGAATTAATGTTAGCTTCACGGAAAACAAGTAAAAATGGTGTATTTCAATCAGCCAGTGTCACCTGTTTTTACGTTAATTCCCGTGTAAATTTTGGGAAAAAATTTTAAAATCACGGAATAGATGTAAAAAAGGTGTAATTCAATCAATCAGGATTAGCTGTATTAGGGTGGATTCATGTGCAAATTGTGGGAATGAACGTCAATATGCGGAAAGAAAGTAAAAAGAGTGTATTTCAATCAGTCAGTTATCCCTGTATTTACGTTAATTCATGTGTAAATTGTGGGAATGAAGGTTAATATCAGGAAAAAAGTGAAAAGGGTGAATTTCAATCAGTCAATTTTACCTGTATTAACGTGGATTCATGTGTAAATTGTGGGAATGAATGTTAATATCACGGAAAAAAAGTAAAAAAGGTGTAATTCAATCAGTCAGGATTAGCTGCATTTACGTGGATTCATGTGTAATTTGTGGGAATGAAAGTCAAAATCACGGAAAAAAGTAAAAAAGGTTTGTTTCAATTAGTCAGCTTTAAATGTTTATAAAGTCAATTCACGTGTAAAGTGTGGGAAAGAATGTTAAAATTACGGAAAACATTTTAAAAAGGGGTAATTCAATCAGTCAGGATTAACTGTTTTAACGTGGATTCATGTGTAATTTGTGAGAATGAATGTTAAAATCACGGAAAAAAGTAAAAAGGGTGAATTTCAATCAGTAAATTTTAGCTGTATTGAAGTGGATTCATGTCTAACTTGTGAAATGAATGTTAATATCACGGAAAAAAGTGAAAAGGGTGAATTTCAATCAGTCAAGTTTACATGTATTAACGTGGATTCATCTGTAAATTGTGAGAATGAATGTTAATATCACGGAAAACAAGTAAAAAAGGTGTATTGCAAACAGTCAGTTTTACCTTTTTATGAAGTCAATTCATGTGGAAATTGTGGGAATTAATGTTAATAACACGGAAAACAAGTGAAAAGAGTGTATTTCAATCCGTCAGTTTTTCCTGTATTTACGTTAATTCAGGTGTAAATTGTGGGAATGAATGTTAATATCACAGGAAAAAGTAAAAAGGGTGAATTTCAATCAGTGAATTTTAGCTGCATTAACGTGGATTCATGTGGAAAATGTGGGAATGAAAGTAAATATCCCAGTAAACAAGCAAAAAATTTGTATTTCAATCGGCCACTTTTACCTGTATATAAAGTCAATTCATGTGTAAATTGTGGGAATTAATGTTAAAATCACGGAAAACAAGTAAAAAAAGTGTAATTCAATCAGTCAGGACTAGCTGTATTTAAGTGGATTCATGTGTAAATTGTGGGAATGAATGTTAATATAACGGAAAGCCAGTAAAAATGGTGTTGTTCAATCAGTCCGTTTTACATGAATATAAAGTCAATTTATGTGTAAAGTGTGGGAATTAATGTTACTTTCACGGAAAACAAGTAAAAATGGTGCATTTCAATCAGCCAGTGTCACCTGTTTTTACGTTAATTCCCGTGGAAATTGTGGGAAAGAATTTAAAATCACGGAAAAGATGTAAAAAAGGTGCAATTCAATCAATCGGGATTAGCTGTATTAAGGTGGATTGATGTGTAAGTTATGCGAATGAATGCTAATATAACCGAAAACAAATAAAAATGGTGTATTTCAATCAGTCAGTTTTACATGTATATAAAGTCAATTCATATGTAAGTTGTGTGAATGAAAGTTAATATCACGGAAAACAAGCAAAAATGGTGTATTTCAATCAGTCAGTTTTTCCTGTATTTACCCTAATTCATGTGTAAATTGTGGAAATGAATGATAATATCACGGGAAAAAGTAAAAAGGGTGAATTTCAATCAGTCATTTTTAGCTGTATTAACGTGGATTCATGTGTAAATTGTGGGAATGAATGTTAATATCCCGGAAAACAAGTAAAAAGGTGTATTTCAATCAGTCAGTTTTACATGTTTATAAGGTCAATTCATGTTTAAATTGTGGGAATTAATGTTACTTTCACGGAAAACAAGTAAAAATGGTGCATTTCAATCAGCCAGTGTCACCTGTTTTTACGTTAATTCCCGTGGAAATTGTGGGAAAGAATTTTAAAATCACGGAAAAGATGTAAAAAAAATGTAATTCAATCAATCAGGATTAGCTGTATTAAGGTGGATTGATGTGTAAGTTATGCGAATGAATGCTAATATAACGGAAAACAAATAAAAATGGTGTATTTCAATCAGTCAGTTTTACATGTATATAAAGTCAATTCATATGTAAGTTGTGTGAATGAAAGTTAATATCACGGAAAACAAGTAAGAATGGTGTATTTCAATCAGTCAGTTTTTCCTGTATTTACCCTAATTCATGTGTAAATTGTGGGAACGAATGATAATGTCACAGGAAAAAGTAAAAAGGGTGACTTTCAATCAGTCATTTTTAGCTGTATTAACGTGGATTCATGTGTAAATTGTGGGAATGAACGTCAATATGGCGGAAAAAAAGTAAAAAGAGTGTATTTCAATCAGTCAGTTATCCCTGTATTTAGTTTAATTCATGTGTATATTGTGGGAATGAAGGTTAAAATCACGGAAAAGAGTGAAAAGGGTGAATTTCAATCAGTCAATTTTACCTGTATTAACGTGGATTCATGTGTAAATTTGTGGGAATGAATGTTAATATCACGGAAAACAAGTAAAAAAGGTGTATTTCAATCAGTCAGTTTTACATGTTTATAAGGTCAATTCATGGGTAAATTGTGGGAATTAATGTTAATATCACGGAAAACAAGTAAAAATGGTGTAATTCAATCAGTCAGTTTTCCCTGTATTTACGTTAATTCATGTGTAATTTGTGAGAATGAATGTTAAAATCACGGAAGAAAGTAAAAAGGGTGAATTTCAATCAGTCAATTTTAGCTGTATTAAAGTGGATTCATGTCTAAGTTGTTGGAATGAATGTTAATATCACGGAAAACAAGTGAAAAGAGTGTATTTCAATCAGTCAGTTTTTCCTGTATTTACGTTAATTCATGTGTAAATTGTGGGAATGAAGGTTAATATCACGGAAAAGAGTGAAAAGGGTGAATTTCAATCAGTCAATTTTACCTGTATTAACGTGGATTCATGTGTAAATTGTGGGAATGAATGTTAATATCACGGAAAACAAGTAAAAAAGGTGTATTTCAATCAGTCAGTTTTACATGTTTATAAGGTCAATTCATGTGTAAATTGTGGGAATTAATGTTAATATCACGGAAAACAAGTAAAAATGGTGTAATTCAATCAGTCAGTTTTCCCTGTATTTACGTTAATTCATGTGTAATTTGTGAGAATGAATGTTAAAATCACGGAAGAAAGTAAAAAGGGTGAATTTGAATCAGTCAATTTTAGCTGTATTAAAGTGGATTCATGTCTAAGTTGTTGGAATGAATGTTAATATCACGGAAAACAAGTGAAAAGAGGGTATTTCAATCAGTCAGTTTTTCCTGTATTTACGTTAATTCATGTGTAAATTGTGGGAATGAATGTTAATATCACAGGAAAAAGTAAAAAGGTTGAATTTCAATCAGTGAATTTTAGCTGTATTAACGTGGATTCATGTGTAAAATGTGGGAATGAATGTAAATATCCCAGTAAACAAGTAAAAAAGGTGTATTTCAATCAGCCACTTTTACCTGTATATAAAGTCAATTCATGTGTAAATTGTGGGAATTAATGTTAAAATCACGGAAAACAAGTAAAAAAAGTGTAATTCAATCAGTCAGGACTAGCTGTATTTAAGTGGATTCATGTGTAAATTGTGGGAATGAATGTTAATATAACGGAAAGCCAGTAAAAATGGTGTTGTTCAATCAGTCCGTTTTACATGAATATAAAGTCAATTTATGTGTAAAGTGTGGGAATTAATGTTACTTTCACGGAAAACAAGTAAAAATGGTGCATTTCAATCAGCCAGTGTCACCTGTTTTTACGTTAATTCCCGTGGAAATTGTGGGAAAGAATTTTAAAATCACGGAAAAGATGTAAAAATGGTGTAATTCAATCAATCAGGATTAGCTGTATTAAGGTGGATTGATGTGTAAGTTATGCGAATGAATGCTAATATAACGGAAAACAAATAAAAATGGTGTATTTCAATCAGTCAGTTTTACATCTATATAAAGTCAATTCATATGTAAGTTGTGTGAATGAAAGTTAATATCACGGAAAACAAGTAAAAATGGTGTATTTCAATCGGTCAGTTTTTCCTGTATTTACCCTAATTCATGTGTAAATTGTGGAAATGCAGGTTAATATCGTGGAAAAGAGTGAAAAGGGTGAATTTCAATCAGTCAATTTTACCTGTATTAACGTGGATTCATGTGTAAATTGTGGGAATGAATGTTAATATCACGGAAAACAAGTAAAAAAGGTGTATTTCAATCAGTCAGTTTTACATGTTTATAAGGTCAATTCATGTGTAAATTGTGGGAATTAATGTTAATATCACGGAAAACAAGTAAAAATGGTGTAATTCAATCAGTCAGTTTTCCCTGTATTTACGTTAATTCATGTGTAATTTGTGAAAATGAATGTTAAAATCACGGAAAAAAGTAAAAAGGGTGAATTTCAATCAGTCAATTTTAGCTGTATTAAAGTGGATTCATGTGTAAATTGTGGGAATGAATGTTAATATCACGGTAAACAAGTAATTAAGGTGTACTTTACTCAGTCTAATGAACTGTATTATCGTGGATTCATGTGTAAATTGTGGGAATGAATGTAAATATCACGGAAAAAAGTAAAAAGGGTGCATTTCAATCAGTTAAATTTAGCTGCATTAACGTGGATTCCTGTCTAAATTATGGGAATGAATGTTAATATCACAGAAAACAAGTAAAAGGAGTGTATTTCAATCAGTCAGTTTTCCCTGTATTTACGTTAATTCATGTGTAATTTGTGAGAATGAATGTTAAAATCACGGAAGAAAGTAAAAAGGGTGAATTTCAATCAGTCAATTTTAGCTGTACTAAAGTGGATTCATGTCTAAGTTGTTGGAATGAATGTTAATATCACGGAAAACAAGTGAAAAGAGTGTATTTCAATCAGTCAGTTTTTCCTGTATTTACGTTAATTCATGTGTAAATTGTGGGAATGAATGTTAATATCACAGGAAAAAGTAGAAAGGGTGAATTTCAATCAGTGAATTTTAGCTGCATTAACTTGGATTCATGTGGAAAATGTGGGAATGAATGTAAATATCACAGTAAACAAGTAAAAAATTTGTATTTCAATCGGCCAATTTTACCTGTATATAAAGTCAATTCATGTGTAAATTGTGGGAACTAATGTTAAAATCACGGAAAACAAGTAAAAAAGTGTAATTCAATCAGTCAGGACTAGCTGTATTTAAGTGGATTCATGTGTAAATTGTGGGAATGAATGTTAATATAACGGAAAGCCAGTAAAAATGGTGTTGTTCAATCAGTCCGTTTTACATGAATATAAAGTCAATTTATGTGTAAAGTGTGGGAATTAATGTTACTTTCACGGAAAACAAGTAAAAATGGTGCATTTCAATCAGCCAGTGTCACCTGTTTTTACGTTAATTCCCGTGGAAATTGTGGGATAGAATTTTAAAATCACGGAAAAGATGTAAAAAAGGTGTAATTCAATCAATCAGGATTAGCTGTATTAAGGTGGATTGATGTGTAAGTTATGCGAATGAATGCTAATATAACGGAAAACAAATAAAAATGGTGTATTTCAATCAGTCAGTTTTACATGTATATAAAGTCAATTCATATGTAAGTTGTGTGAATGAAAGTAAATATCACGGAAAACAAATAAAAATGGTGTATTTCAATCGGTCAGTTTTTCCTGTATTTACCCTAATTCATGTGTAAAATGTGGAAATGCAGGTTAATATCATGGAAAAGAGTGAAAAGCGTGAATTTCAAACAGTCAATTTTACCTGTATTAACGTGGATTCATGTGTAAATTGTGGGAATGAATGTTAATATCACGGAAAACAAGTAAAAAAGGTGTATTTCAATCAGTCAGTTTTACATGTTTATAAGGTCAATTCATGTGTAAATTGTGGGAATTAATGTTAATATCACGGAAAACAAGTAAAAATGGTGTAATTCAATCAGTCAGTTTTCCCTGTATTTACGTTAATTCATGTGTAATTTGTGAGAATGAATGTTAAAATCACGGAAAAAAGTAAAAAGGGTGAATTTCAATCAGTGAATTTTAGCTGCATTAACGTGGATTCATGTGGAAAATGTGGGAATGAATGTTAATATCACGGAAAACAAGTAATTAAGGTGTACTTTACTCAGTCTAATGAACTGTATTATCGTGGATTCATGTGTAAATTGTGGGAATGAATGTAAATATCACGGAAAAAAGTAAAAAGGGTGCATTTCAATCAGTTAATTTTAGCTGCATTAACGTGGATTCCTGTCTAAATTATGGGAATGAATGTTAATATCACAGAAAACAAGTAAAAGGAGTGTATTTCAATCAGTCAGTTTTCCTTGTATTTACGTTAATTTATGTGTAAATTGTGGGAATAAATGTTAATATCACGGAAAAAAGTGAAAGAGGTGAATTTGAATCAGTCAACTTTACCTGTATTAACGTGGATTCACATGTAAATTGTGGGAATGAATGTTAATATCACGGAAAATAAGTAAAAAAGGTGTATTTTAATCAGTCAGTTTTACATGTTTATAAAGTCAATTCATGTGTAAATTGTAGGAATTAATGTTAATATCACGGAAAACAAGTAAAAAAGTGTATTTCAATTAGTCAGGTTTACATGTATATAAAGTCAATTCATATGTAAGTTGTGTGAATGAAAGTTAATATCACGGAAAACAAGTAAAAATGGTGTATTTCAATCGGTCAGTTTTTCCTGTATTTACCCTAATTCATGTGTAAATTGTGGAAATGCAGGTTAATATCATGGAAAAGAGTGAAAAGGGTGAATTTCAATCAGTCAATTTTACCTGTATTAACGTGGATTCATGTGTAAATTGTGGGAATGAATGTTAATATCACGGAAAACAAGTAAAAAGGTGTATTTCAATCAGTCAGTTTTACATGTTTATAAGGTCAATTCATGTGTAAATTGTGGGAATTAATGTTAATATCACGGAAAACAAGTAAAAATGGTGTAATTCAATCAGTCAGTTTTCGCTGTATTTACGTTAATTCATGTGTAATTTGTGAGAATGAATGTTAAAATCACGGAAAAAAGTAAAAAGGGTGAATTTCAATCAGTCAATTTTAGCTGTATTAAGGTGGATTCATGTGTAAATTGTGGGAATGAATGTTAATATCACGGAAAACAAGTAAAAAAGGTGTATTTCAATCAGTCAGTTTTACATGTTTATAAGGTCAATTCATGTGTAAATTGTGGGAATTAATGTTAATATCACGGAAAACAAGTAAAAATGGTGTAATTCAATCAGTCAGTTTTCCCTGTATTTACGTTAATTCATGTGTAATTTGTGAGAATGAATGTTAAAATCACGGAAAAAAGTAAAAAGGGTGAATTTCCATCAGTGAATTTTAGCTGCATTAACGTGGATTCATGTGTAAATTCTGGGAATGAATGTTAATATCACGGAAAACAAGTAAAAAGGTGTATTTCAATCAGTCAGTTTTACATTTTTATAAAGTCAATTCACGTGTAAAGTGTGGGAAAGAATGTTAAAATTACGGAAAACAATTAAAAAATGGGGAATACAATCAGTCAGGGTTAACTGTTTTAACGTGGATTCATGTGTAATTTATGAGAATGAATGTTAAAATCACGGAAAACAAGTAAAAAAAGTGTGATTCAATCAGTCAGGACTAGCTGAATTTAGGTGGATTCATGTGTAAATTGTGGGAATGAATGTTAATATAACGGAAAGCAAGTAAAAATGGTGTTCTTCAATCAGTCCGTTTTACATGTATATGTAGTGTTCATGCAATACCTCATTTGCACACAGCATGCACAGCATGTTATATTATATAATAAGTTATGATGTAATGTAATATTGAATCGGTCAAGATACAGATAGATCGTAATGTAGTCGTGTGCTGACTCCCTCTCGCTAACAACTTCAAAGATATTACAGTATATAAAGTCAATTTATGTGTAAAGTGTAGGAATTAATGTTAGCTTCACGGAAAACAAGTAAAAATGGTGTATTTCAATCAGCCAGTGTCACCTGTTTTTACGTTAATTCCCGTGTAAATTTTGGGAAAGAATTTTAAAATCACGGAATAGATGTAAAAAAGGTGTAATTCAATCAATCAGGATTAGCTGTATTAGGGTGGATTGATGTGTAAGTTATGGGAATGAATGTTAATATAAGGGAAAACAAATAAAAATGGTGTATGTCAATCAGTCAGTTTTACATGTATATAAAGTCAATTCCTGTGTAAGTTGTGTGAATGAAAGTTAATATCACGGAAAACAAGTAAGAATGGTGTATTTCAATCAGTCAGTTTTTAATGTATTTACCTTAATTCATGTGTATACTGTGGAAATGAATGAAAATATCACGGGAAAAAGTAAAAAGGGTGAGTTTCAATCAGTCAATTTTAGCTGTATTAACGTGGATTCATGTATAAATTGTGGGAATGAACGTCAATATTGCGGAAAAAAAGTAAAAAGAGTGTATTTCAATCAGTCAGTTATCCCTGTATTTACGTTAATTCATGTGTAAATTGTGGGAATGAAGGTCAATATCACGGAAAAAAGTGAAAAGGGTGAATTTCAATCAGTCAATTTTACCTGTATTAACGTGGATTCATGTGTAAATTGTGGGAATGAATGTTAATATCACGGAAAAAAAGTAAAAAAGGTGTAATTCAGTCAGTCAGGATTAGCTGTATTAACGTGGATTCATGTGTAATTTGTGGGAATGAAAGTCAAAATCACGGAAAAAAGTAAAAAAGGTTTGTTTCAATTAGTCAGCTTTAAATGTTTATAAAGTCAATTCACGTGTAAAGTGTCGGAAAGAATGTTAAAATTACGGAAAACAATTTAAAAAGGGGTAATTCAATCAGTCAGGATTAACTGTTTTAACGTGGATTCATGTGTAATTTGTGAGAATGAATGTTAAAATCACGGAAAAAAGTAAAAAGGGTGAATTTCAATCAGTAAAATTTAGCTGTATTAAAGTGGATTCATGTCTAACTTGTTGGAATGAATGTTAATATCACGGAAAAAAGTGAAAAGGGTGAATTTCAATCAGTCAATTTTACCTGTATTAACGTGGATTCATGTGTAAATTGTGGGAATGAATGTTAATATCACGGAAAACAAGTAAAAAAGGTGTATTGCAAACAGTCAGTTTTACCTTTTTATGAAGTCAATTCATGTGTAAATTGTGGGAATTAATGTTAAAATCACGGAAAAGAAGTAAAAAAAGTGTAATTCAGTCAGTCAGTTTTCCCTGTATTTTCGTTAATTCATGTGTAAATTTTGGGAAAGAATGTTAATATCACGAGAAAAAGTAAAAAGGGTGAATTTCAATCAATCAGTATTAGCTGTATTAACGTGGATTCATGTGTAAATTGTGGGAATGAATGTTAATATCACGGAAAACAAGTAAAAAAGGTGCATTTCAATCAGTCAGTTTTACCTGTATTAACGTGGATTCATGTGCAATTTGTGAGAATGAATGCTAAAATCACGGAAAAAAGTAAAAAGGGTGAATTTCAGTCAGTCAATTTCAGCTGTATTAAAGTGGATTCATGTCTAACTTGTGGGAATGAATGTTAATATCACGGAAAACAAGTAAAAAAGGTGCATTTCAATCAGTCAGTTTTACATGTTTATAAGGTCAATTCATGTTTAAATTGTGGGAATTAATGTTAATATCACGGAAAACAAGTAAAAATGGTGTAATTCAATCACTCAGTTTTCCCAGTATTTTCGTTAATTCATGTGTAAATTTTGGGAAAGAATGTTAATATCACGAGAAAAAGTAAAAAGGGTGAATTTCAATCAATCAGTTTTAGCTGTATTAACGTGGATTCATGTGTAAATTGTGGGAATTAATGTTAAAATCACGGAAAACAAGTAAAAAAAGTGTAATTCAATCAGTCAGGACTAGCTGTATTTAAGTGGATTCATGTGTAAATTGTGGGAATGAATGTTAATATAACGGAAAGCCAGTAAAAATGGTGTTGTTCAATCAGTCCGTTTTACATGAATATAAAGTCAATTTATGTGTAAAGTGTGGGAATTAATGTTACTTTCACGGAAAACAAGTAAAAATGGTGCATTTCAATCAGCCAGTGTCACCTGTTTTTACGTTAATTCCCGTGGAAATTGTGGGAAAGAATTTTAAAATCACGGAAAAGATGTAAAAATGGTGTAATTCAATCAATCAGGATTAGCTGTATTAAGGTGGATTGATGTGTAAGTTATGCGAATGAATGCTAATATAACGGAAAACAAATAAAAATGGTGTATTTCAATCAGTCAGTTTTACATCTATATAAAGTCAATTCATATGTAAGTTGTGTGAATGAAAGTTAATATCACGGAAAACAAGTAAAAATGGTGTATTTCAATCGGTCAGTTTTTCCTGTATTTACCCTAATTCATGTGTAAATTGTGGAAATGCAGGTTAATATCGTGGAAAAGAGTGAAAAGGGTGAATTTCAATCAGTCAATTTTACCTGTATTAACGTGGATTCATGTGTAAATTGTGGGAATGAATGTTAATATCACGGAAAACAAGTAAAAAAGGTGTATTTCAATCAGTCAGTTTTACATGTTTATAAGGTCAATTCATGTGTAAATTGTGGGAATTAATGTTAATATCACGGAAAACAAGTAAAAATGGTGTAATTCAATCAGTCAGTTTTCCCTGTATTTACGTTAATTCATGTGTAATTTGTGAAAATGAATGTTAAAATCACGGAAAAAAGTAAAAAGGGTGAATTTCAATCAGTCAATTTTAGCTGTATTAAGTGGATTCATGTGTAAATTGTGGGAATGAATGTTAATATCACGGTAAACAAGTAATTAAGGTGTACTTTACTCAGTCTAATGAACTGTATTATCGTGGATTCATGTGTAAATTGTGGGAATGAATGTAAATATCACGGAAAAAAGTAAAAAGGGTGCATTTCAATCAGTTAAATTTAGCTGCATTAACGTGGATTCCTGTCTAAATTATGGGAATGAATGTTAATATCACAGAAAACAAGTAAAAGGAGTGTATTTCAATCAGTCAGTTTTCCCTGTATTTACGTTAATTCATGTGTAATTTGTGAGAATGAATGTTAAAATCACGGAAGAAAGTAAAAAGGGTGAATTTCAATCAGTCAATTTTAGCTGTACTAAAGTGGATTCATGTCTAAGTTGTTGGAATGAATGTTAATATCACGGAAAACAAGTGAAAAGAGTGTATTTCAATCAGTCAGTTTTTCCTGTATTTACGTTAATTCATGTGTAAATTGTGGGAATGAATGTTAATATCACAGGAAAAAGTAGAAAGGGTGAATTTCAATCAGTGAATTTTAGCTGCATTAACTTGGATTCATGTGGAAAATGTGGGAATGAATGTAAATATCACAGTAAACAAGTAAAAAATTTGTATTTCAATCGGCCAATTTTACCTGTATATAAAGTCAATTCATGTGTAAATTGTGGGAACTAATGTTAAAATCACGGAAAACAAGTAAAAAAAGTGTAATTCAATCAGTCAGGACTAGCTGTATTTAAGTGGATTCATGTGTAAATTGTGGGAATGAATGTTAATATAACGGAAAGCCAGTAAAAATGGTGTTGTTCAATCAGTCCGTTTTACATGAATATAAAGTCAATTTATGTGTAAAGTGTGGGAATTAATGTTACTTTCACGGAAAACAAGTAAAAATGGTGCATTTCAATCAGCCAGTGTCACCTGTTTTTACGTTAATTCCCGTGGAAATTGTGGGATAGAATTTTAAAATCACGGAAAAGATGTAAAAAAGGTGTAATTCAATCAATCAGGATTAGCTGTATTAAGGTGGATTGATGTGTAAGTTATGCGAATGAATGCTAATATAACGGAAAACAAATAAAAATGGTGTATTTCAATCAGTCAGTTTTACATGTATATAAAGTCAATTCATATGTAAGTTGTGTGAATGAAAGTAAATATCACGGAAAACAAATAAAAATGGTGTATTTCAATCGGTCAGTTTTTCCTGTATTTACCCTAATTCATGTGTAAAATGTGGAAATGCAGGTTAATATCATGGAAAGAGTGAAAAGCGTGAATTTCAAACAGTCAATTTTACCTGTATTAACGTGGATTCATGTGTAAATTGTGGGAATGAATGTTAATATCACGGAAAACAAGTAAAAAAGGTGTATTTCAATCAGTCAGTTTTACATGTTTATAAGGTCAATTCATGTGTAAATTGTGGGAATTAATGTTAATATCACGGAAAACAAGTAAAAATGGTGTAATTCAATCAGTCAGTTTTCCCTGTATTTACGTTAATTCATGTGTAATTTGTGAAATGAATGTTAAAATCACGGAAAAAAGTAAAAAGGGTGAATTTCAATCAGTGAATTTTAGCTGCATTAACGTGGATTCATGTGGAAAATGTGGGAATGAATGTTAATATCACGGAAAACAAGTAATTAAGGTGTACTTTACTCAGTCTAATGAACTGTATTATCGTGGATTCATGTGTAAATTGTGGGAATGAATGTAAATATCACGGAAAAAAGTAAAAAGGGTGCATTTCAATCAGTTAATTTTAGCTGCATTAACGTGGATTCCTGTCTAAATTATGGGAATGAATGTTAATATCACAGAAAACAAGTAAAAGGAGTGTATTTCAATCAGTCAGTTTTCCTTGTATTTACGTTAATTTATGTGTAAATTGTGGGAATAAATGTTAATATCACGGAAAAAAGTGAAAGAGGTGAATTTGAATCAGTCAACTTTACCTGTATTAACGTGGATTCACATGTAAATTGTGGGAATGAATGTTAATATCACGGAAAATAAGTAAAAAAGGTGTATTTTAATCAGTCAGTTTTACATGTTTATAAAGTCAATTCATGTGTAAATTGTAGGAATTAATGTTAATATCACGGAAAACAAGTAAAAAAGTGTATTTCAATTAGTCAGGTTTACATGTATATAAAGTCAATTCATATGTAAGTTGTGTGAATGAAAGTTAATATCACGGAAAACAAGTAAAAATGGTGTATTTCAATCGGTCAGTTTTTCCTGTATTTACCCTAATTCATGTGTAAATTGTGGAAATGCAGGTTAATATCATGGAAAAGAGTGAAAAGGGTGAATTTCAATCAGTCAATTTTACCTGTATTAACGTGGATTCATGTGTAAATTGTGGGAATGAATGTTAATATCACGGAAAACAAGTAAAAAAGGTGTATTTCAATCAGTCAGTTTTTACATGTTTATAAGGTCAATTCATGTGTAAATTGTGGGAATTAATGTTAATATCACGGAAAACAAGTAAAAATGGTGTAATTCAATCAGTCAGTTTTCGCTGTATTTACGTTAATTCATGTGTAATTTGTGAGAATGAATGTTAAAATCACGGAAAAAAGTAAAAAGGGTGAATTTCAATCAGTCAATTTTAGCTGTATTAAGGTGGATTCATGTGTAAATTGTGGGAATGAATGTTAATATCACGGAAAACAAGTAAAAAAGGTGTATTTCAATCAGTCAGTTTTACATGTTTATAAGGTCAATTCATGTGTAAATTGTGGGAATTAATGTTAATATCACGGAAAACAAGTAAAAATGGTGTAATTCAATCAGTCAGTTTTCCCTGTATTTACGTTAATTCATGTGTAATTTGTGAGAATGAATGTTAAAATCACGGAAAAAAGTAAAAAGGGTGAATTTCCATCAGTGAATTTTAGCTGCATTAACGTGGATTCATGTGTAAATTCTGGGAATGAATGTTAATATCACGGAAAACAAGTAAAAAGGTGTATTTCAATCAGTCAGTTTTACATTTTTATAAAGTCAATTCACGTGTAAAGTGTGGGAAAGAATGTTAAAATTACGGAAAACAATTAAAAAATGGGGAATACAATCAGTCAGGGTTAACTGTTTTAACGTGGATTCATGTGTAATTTATGAGAATGAATGTTAAAATCACGGAAAACAAGTAAAAAAAGTGTGATTCAATCAGTCAGGACTAGCTGAATTTAGGTGGATTCATGTGTAAATTGTGGGAATGAATGTTAATATAACGGAAAGCAAGTAAAAATGGTGTTCTTCAATCAGTCCGTTTTACATGTATATGTAGTGTTCATGCAATACCTCATTTGCACACAGCATGCACAGCATGTTATATTATATAATAAGTTATGATGTAATGTAATATTGAATCGGTCAAGATACAGATAGATCGTAATGTAGTCGTGTGCTGACTCCCTCTCGCTAACAACTTCAAAGATATTACAGTATATAAAGTCAATTTATGTGTAAAGTGTAGGAATTAATGTTAGCTTCACGGAAAACAAGTAAAAATGGTGTATTTCAATCAGCCAGTGTCACCTGTTTTTACGTTAATTCCCGTGTAAATTTTGGGAAAGAATTTTAAAATCACGGAATAGATGTAAAAAAGGTGTAATTCAATCAATCAGGATTAGCTGTATTAGGGTGGATTGATGTGTAAGTTATGGGAATGAATGTTAATATAAGGGAAAACAAATAAAAATGGTGTATGTCAATCAGTCAGTTTTACATGTATATAAAGTCAATTCCTGTGTAAGTTGTGTGAATGAAAGTTAATATCACGGAAAACAAGTAAGAATGGTGTATTTCAATCAGTCAGTTTTTAATGTATTTACCTTAATTCATGTGTATACTGTGGAAATGAATGAAAATATCACGGGAAAAAGTAAAAAGGGTGAGTTTCAATCAGTCAATTTTAGCTGTATTAACGTGGATTCATGTATAAATTGTGGGAATGAACGTCAATATTGCGGAAAAAAAGTAAAAAGAGTGTATTTCAATCAGTCAGTTATCCCTGTATTTACGTTAATTCATGTGTAAATTGTGGGAATGAAGGTCAATATCACGGAAAAAAGTGAAAAGGGTGAATTTCAATCAGTCAATTTTACCTGTATTAACGTGGATTCATGTGTAAATTGTGGGAATGAATGTTAATATCACGGAAAAAAAGTAAAAAAGGTGTAATTCAGTCAGTCAGGATTAGCTGTATTAACGTGGATTCATGTGTAATTTGTGGGAATGAAAGTCAAAATCACGGAAAAAAGTAAAAAAGGTTTGTTTCAATTAGTCAGCTTTAAATGTTTATAAAGTCAATTCACGTGTAAAGTGTCGGAAAGAATGTTAAAATTACGGAAAACAATTTAAAAAGGGGTAATTCAATCAGTCAGGATTAACTGTTTTAACGTGGATTCATGTGTAATTTGTGAGAATGAATGTTGAAATCACGGAAAAAAGTAAAAAGGGTGAATTTCAATCAGTAAAATTTAGCTGTATTAAAGTGGATTCATGTCTAACTTGTTGGAATGAATGTTAATATCACGGAAAAAAGTGAAAAGGGTGAATTTCAATCAGTCAATTTTACCTGTATTAACGTGGATTCATGTGTAAATTGTGGGAATGAATGTTAATATCACGGAAAACAAGTAAAAAAGGTGTATTGCAAACAGTCAGTTTTACCTTTTTATGAAGTCAATTCATGTGTAAATTGTGGGAATTAATGTTAAAATCACGGAAAAGAAGTAAAAAAAGTGTAATTCAGTCAGTCAGTTTTCCCTGTATTTTCGTTAATTCATGTGTAAATTTGGGAAAGAATGTTAATATCACGAGAAAAAGTAAAAAGGGTGAATTTCAATCAATCAGTATTAGCTGTATTAACGTGGATTCATGTGTAAATTGTGGGAATGAATGTTAATATCACGGAAAACAAGTAAAAAAGGTGCATTTCAATCAGTCAGTTTTACCTGTATTAACGTGGATTCATGTGCAATTTGTGAGAATGAATGCTAAAATCACGGAAAAAAGTAAAAAGGGTGAATTTCAGTCAGTCAATTTCAGCTGTATTAAAGTGGATTCATGTCTAACTTGTGGGAATGAATGTTAATATCACGGAAAACAAGTAAAAAAGGTGCATTTCAATCAGTCAGTTTTACATGTTTATAAGGTCAATTCATGTTTAAATTGTGGGAATTAATGTTAATATCACGGAAAACAAGTAAAAATGGTGTAATTCAATCACTCAGTTTTCCCAGTATTTTCGTTAATTCATGTGTAAATTTTGGGAAAGAATGTTAATATCACGAGAAAAAGTAAAAAGGGTGAATTTCAATCAATCAGTTTTAGCTGTATTAACGTGGATTCATGTGTAAATTGTGGGAATTAATGTTAAAATCACGGAAAACAAGTAAAAAAAGTGTAATTCAATCAGTCAGGACTAGCTGTATTTAAGTGGATTCATGTGTAAATTGTGGGAATGAATGTTAATATAACGGAAAGACAGTAAAAATGGTGTTGTTCAATCAGTCCGCTTTACATGAATATAAAGTCAATTTATGTGTAAAGTGTGGGAATTAATGTTACTTTCGCGGAAAATAAGTAAAAATGGTGCATTTCAATCAGCCAGTGTCACCTGTTTTTACGTTAATTCCCGTGGAAATTGTGGGAAAGAATTTTAAAATCACGGAAAAGATGTAAAAATGGTGTAATTCAATCAATCAGGATTAGCTGTATTAAGGTGGATTGATGTGTAAGTTATGCGAATGAATGCTAATATAACGGAAAACAAATAAAAATGGTGTATTTCAATCAGTCAGTTTTACATGTATATAAAGTCAATTCATATGTAAGTTGTGTGAATGAAAGTTTATATCACGGAAAACAAGTAAAAATGGTGTATTTCAATCAGTCAGTATTTCCTGTATTTACCCTAATTCATGTGTAAATTGTGGAAATGAATGATAATATCACGGGAAAAAGTAAAAAGGGTGACTTTCAATCAGTCATTTTTAGCTGTCTTAACGTGGATTCATGTGTAAATTGTGGGAATGAACGTCAATATTGCGGAAAAAAAGTAAAAAGAGTGTATTTCAATCAGTCAGTTATCCCTGTATTTACTTTAATTCATGTGTAAATTGTGGGAATGAGGGTTAATATCACGGAAAAGAGTGAAAAGGGTGAATTTCAATCAGTCAATTTTACCTGTATTAACGTGGATTCATGTGTAAATTGTGGGAATGAATGTTAATACCACAGGAAAAAGTAAAAAGGGTGAATTTCAATCAGTGAATTTTAGCTGCATTAACGTGGATTCATGTGGAAAATGTGGGAATGAATGTAAATATCCCAGTAAACAAGTAAAAAATTTGTATTTCAATCGGCCAATTTTACCTGTATATAAAGTCAATTCATGTGTAAATTGTGGGAATTAATGTTAAAATCACGGAAAACAAGTAAAAAAAGTGTAATTCAATCAGTCAGGACTAGCTGTATTTAAGTGGATTCATGTGTAAATTGTGGGAATGAATGTTAATATAACGGAAAGCCAGTAAAAATGGTGTTGTTCAATCAGTCCGTTTTACATGAATATAAAGTCAATTTATGTGTAAAGTGTGGGAATTAATGTTACTCTCACGGAAAACAAGTAAAAATGGTGCATTTCAATCAGCCAGTGTCACCTGTTTTCACGTTAATTCCCGTGGAAATTGTGGGAAAGAATTTTAAAATCACGGAAAAGATGTAAAAAAGGTGTAATTCAATCAATCAGGATTAGCTGTATTAAGGTGGATTGATGTGTAAGTTATGCGAATGAATGCTAATATAACGGAAAACAAATAAAAATGGTGTATTTTATTAGTATAGGTTGTTGCTGATTGTTACTCCATTCTACGCAACATCGCTAAAATAAAATGTTTTTTACCCAAGGAATTTCTTAATACATTAATAACATCACTTGTTTCATCAAAGCTAGATTATTGCAATTCACTTCTTTTCAATGTAAATTCAAAGCTCATTAAAAGACTTCAGTCGGTCCAAAATACAGCTATTCGAATTGTATTCAATAGGCGAAAATTTGATAGGAAGCCCCTTTCCCCATTGTTTAATGAGCTCCATTGGTTACCTGTGCGCGAGAGAATACTTTTTAAAACTTCTTTGATTGTACATCACTGTGTTTGGGGTTGTGCCCCAATATCTCTAAAAAATAAACTTGAGGTCCTCAATATGCGCACCATGCAACTCAAAATTCCAACGTGTAAAACAAAACATGGAGAAAAGGCATTCTCAAGAGCAGGTCCAAAAGTATGGAATAGTCTACCACCACATATTAGAGCGACTCAAGAAAAAGATGCAGTTAAAACTCAGTTGAAATCGTTTTTAATGACAACAAACCTGGCCAATTTTTATAACAAATTACACCTGTAAATATGTAAATATTTAAACAAAACGTTTTTACCTTGTTTTTAATATCTTAAAATAAAAATAGTAGCTAAATAAACCGATGATACTAATTGTTTTATTGAATTTTAATTGAAAATTGTTTCATACGTTGTTCACAGTTGAGCAAGCTGTACATAACAGGATTATGTCAGTAGAAAACTGTGGGTAAAATTTACTTCATTACTTCATTATTTCAATCAGTCAGTTTTACATGTAGATAAAGTCAATTCATATGTAAGTTGAGTGAATGAAAGTTAATATCACGGAAAACAAGTAAAAATGGTGTATTTCAATCAGTCAGTTTTCCCTGTATTTACGTTAATTCATGTGTAATTTGTGAGAATGAATGTTAAAATCACGGAAAAAAGTAAAAAGGGTGAATTTCAATCAGTCAATTTTAGCTGTATTAAAGTGGATTCATGTCTAAGTTGTTGGAATGAATGTTAATATCACGGAAAACAAGTGAAAAGAGTGTATTTCAATCAGTCAGTTTTTCCTGTATTTATGTTAATTCATGTGTAAATTGTGGGAATGACTGTTAATATCACAGGAAAAAGTAAAAAGGGTGAATTTCAATCAGTGAATTTTAGCTGCATTAACGTGGATTCATGTGGAAAATGTGGGAATGAATGTTAATATCACGGAAAACAAGTAATTAAGGTGTACTTTACTCAGTCTAATGAACTGTATTATCGTGGATTCATGTGTAAATTGTGGGAATGAATGTAAATATCACGGGAAAAAGTAAAAAGGGTGCATTTCAATCAGTTAATTTTAGCTGCATTAACGTGGATTCCTGTCTAAATTATGGAATGAATGATAATATCACAGAAAACAAGTAAAAGGAGTGTATTTCAATCAGTCAGTTTTCCCTGTATTTACGTTAATTTATGTGTAAATTGTGGGAATAAATGTTAATATCACGGAGAAAAGTGAAAAGGGTGAATTTCAATCAGTCAACTTTACCTGTATTAACGTGGATTCACATGTAAATTGTGGGGAATGAAAGTTAATATCAGGGAAACAAGTGAAAAAAGTGTATTTCAATTAGTCAGGTTTAGCTCTATTAACGTAGATTCATGTGTAAATTGCGGCAAAGAATGTTAATATAACGGAAAACAAGTAAAAAGGTGTATTTCAATCAGTCAGTTTCCCCTGTATTTACGTCAATTCATGTGTAAATTGTGGGAATGAATGTTAATATCACGCAACAAAAGTAAAAAGTGTGTATTTCAATCAGTCAGTTTTACATGTTTATAATGTCAATTCATGTGTAAATTGTGGGAATTAATTTTAATATAACGGAAAACAAGTAAAAAAGGTGTATTTCAATCAGTCAGTTTCCCCTGTATTTACGTCAATTCATGTGTAAATTGTGGGAATGAATGTTAATATCACGGAAAAGAGTGAAAAGGGTGAATTTCAATCAGTCAATTTTACATGTATTAACGTGGATTCATGTGTAAATTGTGGGAATGAATGTTAATACACAGGAAAAAGTAAAAAGGGTGAATTTCAATCAGTGAATTTTAGCTGCATTAACGTGGATTCATGTGGAAAATGTGGGAATGAATGTAAATATAACGGAAAAAAGTAAAAAGGGTGCATTTCAATCAGTTAATTTTAGCTGCATTAACGTGGATTCCGGTCTAAATTATGGGAATGAATGATAATATCACAGAAAACAAGTAAAAGGAGTGTATTTCAATCAGTCAGTTTTCCCTGTATTTACGTTAATTTATGTGTAAATTGTGGGAATGAATGTTAATATCACGCAACAAAAGTAAAAAGTGTGTATTTCAATCAGTCAGTTTTACATGTTTATAATGTCAATTCATGCGCAAATTGTGGGAATGAATGTTAATATCACGGAAAAAAAGTAAAAAAGGTGTAATTCAATCAGTCAGGATTAGCTGTATTAACGTGGATTCATGTGTAATTTGTGAGAATGAATGTTAAAATCACGGAAAAAAGTAAAAAGGGTGAATTTCAATCAGTCAATTTTAGCTGTATTAAAGTGGATTCATGTCTAAGTTGTTGGAATGAATGTTAATATCACGGAAAACAAGTGAAAAGAGTGTATTTCAATCAGTCAGTTTTTCCTGTATTTATGTTAATTCATGTGTAAATTGTGGGAATGAATGTTAATATCACAGGAAAAAGTAAAAAGGGTGAATTTCAATCAGTGAATTTTAGCTGCATTAACGTGGATTCATGTGGAAAATGTGGGAATGAATGTTAATATCACGGAAAACAAGTAATTAAGGTGTACTTTGCTCAGTCTAATGAACTGTATTATCGTGGATTCATGTGTAAATTGTGGGAATGAATGTAAATATCACGGAAAAAAGTAAAAGGGTGCATTTCAATCAGTTAATTTTAGCCGCTTAACGTGGATTCCTGTCTAAATTATGGGAATGATGATAATATCACAGAAAACAAGTAAAAGGAGTGTATTTCAATCAGTCAGTTTTCCCTGTATTTACGTTAATTTATGTGTAAATTGTGGGAATAAATGTTAATATCACGGAGAAAAGGTGAAAAGGGTGAATTTCAATCAGTCAACTTTACCTGTATTAACGTGGATTCACATGTAAATTGTGGGGAATGAAAGTTAATATCAGGGAAACAAGTGAAAAAAGTGTATTTCAATTAGTCAGGTTTAGCTCTATTAACGTAGATTCATGTGTAAATTGCGGCAAAGAATGTTAATATCACGCAACAAAAGTAAAAAGTGTGTATTTCAATCAGTCAGTTTTACATTTTTATAATGTCAATTCATGCGCAAATTGTGGGAATGAATGTTAATATCACGGGAAAAAAGTAAAAAGGTGTAATTCAATCAGTCAGGATTAGCTGTATTAACGTGGATTCATGTGTAATTTGTGGAATGAAAGTCAAAATCACGGAAAAAAGTAAAAAAGGTGTGTTTCAATTTTGTCAGCTTTAAATGTTTATAAAGTCAATTCACGTGTAAAGTGTGGGAAAGAATGTTAAAATTACGGAAAAACAATTAAAAAAGGGGTAATTCAATCAGTCAGGATTAACTGTTTTAACGTGGATTCATGTGTAATTTGTGAGAATGAATGTTAAAATCACGGAAAAAGTAAAAAGGCGTGAATTTCAATCCAGTCAATTTTAGCTGTATTAAAGTGGATTCATGTCTAAGTTGTTGGAATGAATGTTAATATCACGGAAAACAAGTAAAAAGAGTGAATTTCAATCAGTCAGTTTTTCCTGTACTTACGTTAATTCATGTGTAAATTGTGGGAATGAATGTTAATATCACGGAAAAAAGAAAAGGGTGAATTTCAATCAGTCAATTTTACCTGTATTAACGTGGATTCATATGTAAATTGCGGGAATGAAGTTAATATCACGGAAAACAAGTAAAAATGGTGTATTTCAATCAGTCAGTTTTCCTGTTTTTACGTTAATTCATGTGTAACTTGTGGGAATGAATGTTAATATCACGGAAAAAAGTAAAAAGGGTGAATTTCAATCAGTGAATTTTTAGCTGTATTAACGTGGATTCATGTGTAAAATGTGGGAATGAATGTTAAATATCCAGTAAACAAGTAAAAAAGGTGTATTTCAATCAGTCACTTTTACTGTATTAAAGTCAATTCATGTGTAAATTGTGGGAATGAATGTTAATATCACGCAAAAAAGTAAAAAGGGTGTATTTCAATCAGTCAGTTTTACATGTTTATAATGTCAATTCATGTGTAAATTGTGGCAATGAATGCTAATATAACGGAAAACAAATAAAAATGGTGTATTTCAATCAGTCAGTTTTACATGTATATAAAGTCAATTCATATGTAAGTTGAGTGAATGAAGTTAATATCACGGAAAACAAGTAAAAATGGTGTATTCAATCAGTCAGTTTTCCCTGTATTTACGTTAATTCATGTGTAATTTGTGAGAATGAATGTTAAAATCACGGAAAAAAGTAAAAAGGGTGAATTTCAATCAGTCAATTTTAGCTGTATTAAAGTGGATTCATGTCTAAGTTGTTGGAATGAATGTTAATATCACGGAAAACAAGTGAAAAGAGTGTATTTCAATCAGTCAGTTTTTCCTGTATTTATGTTAATTCATGTGTAAATTGTGGGAATGAATGTTAATATCACAGGAAAAAGTAAAAAGGGTGAATTTCAATCAGTGAATTTTAGCTGCATTAACGTGATTCATGTGGAAATGTGGGAATGAATGTTAATATCACGGAAAACAAGTAAAAGGTGTACTTTGCTCAGTCTATGAACTGTATTATCGTGGATTCATGTGTAATTGTGGGAATGAATGTTAATATCACGGAAAAAAGTAAAAAGGGTGCATTTCAATCAGTTAATTTTAGCCGCATTAACGTGGTTCATTCTGTCTAAATTTGGGAATGAATGATAATATCACAGAAAACAAGTAAAAGGAGTGTATTTCAATCAGTCAGTTTTCCTGTATTTACGTTAATTATGTGTAAATTGTGGGAATAAATGTTAATATCACGGAGAAAAGTGAAAAGGGTGAATTTCAATCAGTCAACTTTACCTGTATTAACGTGGATTCACATGTAAATTGTGGGGAATGAAATGTTAATATCAGGAAACAAGTGAAAAAGTGTATTTCAATAGTCAGGTTTAGCTCTATTAACGTAGATTCATGTGAAATTGCGGCAAAGAATGTTAATATCACGCAACAAAAGTAAAAAGTGTGTATTTCAATCAGTCAGTTTTACATGTTTATAATGTCAATTCATGCGCAAATTGTGGGAATGAATGTTAATATCACGGAAAAAAGTAAAAAAGGTGTAATTCAATCAGTCAGGATTAGCTGTATTAACGTGGATTCATGTGTAATTTGTGGGAATGAAGTAAATCACGGAAAAAAGTAAAAAAGGGTGTTTCAATTAGTCAGCTTTAATATTTATTAAAGTCAATTCACGTGTAAAGTGTGGGAAAGAATGTTAAAATTACGGAAAACAATTAAAAAAGGGTAATTCAATCAGTCAGGATTAACTGTTTTAACGTGGATTCATGTGTAATTTGTGAGAATGAATGTTAAATCACGGAAAAAAGTAAAAAGGGTGAATTTCAATCAGTCAATTTTAGCTGTATTATTAAAGTGGATTCATGTGTAAGTTGTTGGAATGAATGTTAATATCACGGAAAACAAGTAAAAGAGTGAATTTCAATCAGTCAGTTTTTCCTGTACTTACGTAATTCATGTGTAAATTGTGGGAATGAATGTTAATATCACGAAAAAAGTGAAAAGGGTGAATTTCAATCAGTCAATTTACCTGTATTAACGTGGATTCATATGTAAATTGCGGAATGAACGTTAATATCACGGAAAACAAGTAAAAAAGTGTATTTCAATCAGTCAGTTTTCCCTGTATTTACGTTAATTCATGTGTAACTTGTGGGAATGAATGTTAATATCACAGGAAAAAAGTAAAAAGGGTGAATTTCAATCAGTGAATTTTAGCTGTATTAACGTGGATTCATGTGTAAATGTGGGAATGAATGTAAATATCCAGTAAACAAGTAAAAAAGGTGTATTTCAATCAGCCACTTTTACCTGTATATTAAGTCAATTCATGTGTAAATTGTGGAATGAATGTTAATATCACGAACAAAAGTAAAAAGGGTGTATTTCAATCAGTCAATTTTACATGTTTATAATGTCAATTCATGTGTAATTGTGGCAATGAATGTTAATATAACGGAAAACAAGTAAAAAAGGTGTATTTCAATCAGTCAGTTTTACATGTTTATAAGGTCAATTCATGTGTAAATTGTGGGAATTAATGTTAATATCACGGAAAACAAGTAAAAATGGTGTAATTCAATCAGCAGTTTTCCTGTATTTACGTTAATTCATGTGTAATTTGTGAGAATGAATGTTAAAATCACGGAAAAAAGTAAAAAGGGTGAATTTCAATCAGTCAATTTTAGCTGTATTAAAGTGGATTCATGTCTAAGTTGTTGGAATGAATGTTAATATCAGGGAAAACAAGTAAAAAGAGTGAATTTCAATCAGTCAGTTTTTCCTGTACTTACGTTAATTCATGTGTAAATTGTGGGAATGAATGTTAATATCACGGAAAAAAGTGAAAAGGGTGAATTTCAATCAGTCAATTTTACCTGTATTAATGTGGATTCATATGTAAATTGGGAATGAATGTTAATATCACGGAAAACAAGTAAAAATGGTGTATTTCAATCAGTCAGTTTTCCCTGTATTTACGTTAATTCATGTGTAACTTGTGGGAATGAATGTTAATATCACAGGAAAAAGTAAAAAGGGTGAATTTCAATCAGTGAATTTTAGCTGTATTAACGTGGATTCATGTGTAAAATGTGGGAATGAATGTAAATATCCCAGTAAACAAGTAAAAAGAGGTGTATTTCAATCAGCCACTTTTACCTGTATATAAAGTCAATTCATGTGTAAATTGTGGGAATGAATGTTAATATCACGCAACAAAAAAGTAAAAAGGGTGTATTTCAATCAGTCAGTTTTACATGTTTATAATGTCAATTCATGTGTAAATTGTGCAATGAATGTTAATATAACGGAATACAATAAAAAAGGTGTATTTCAATCAGTCAGTTTTACATGTTTATAAGGTCAATTCATGTGTAAATTGTGGGAATTAATGTTAATATCACGGAAAACAAGTAAAAATGGTGTAATTCAATCAGTCAGTTTTCCCTGTATTACGTTAATTCATGTATAATTTGTGAGAATGAATGTTAAAATCACGGAAAAAAGTAAAAAGGGTGAATTTCAATCAGTCAATTTTAGCTGTATTAAAGTGGATTCATGTCTAAGTTGTTGGAATGAATGTTAATATCGCGGAAAACAAGTAAAAAGAGTGAATTTCAATCAGTCAGTTTTCCTGTAGTTACGTTAATTCATGTGTAAATTGTGGGAACGAATGATAATATCACGGAAAGCCAGTAAAAATGGGTTGTTCAATCAGTCCGTTTTACATGAATATTAAAGTCAATTTATGTGTAAAGTGTGGAATTAATGTTACTTTCACGGAAAATAAGTAAAAATGGTGCATTTCAATCAGCCAGTGTCACCTGTTTTTACGTTAATTCCCGTGGAAATTGTGGGAAAAATTTTAAAATCACGGAAAAGATGTAAAAATGGTGTAATTCAATCAATCAGGATTAGCTGTATTAAGTGGATTGATGTTGTAAGTTATGCGAATGAATGCTAATATATGAAAGAAAACAAATAAAAATGGTGCATTTCAATCAGTCAGTTTTACATGTATATAAAGTCAATTCATGTGTAAGTTGTGTGAATGAAAAGTTAATATCACGGAAAACAAGTAAAAATGGGTATTTCAATCAGTCAGTGTTTCCTGTATTAACCCTGGATTCATGTGTAAATTGTGGAAATGAATGATAATATCACGGGAAAAGTAAAAAGGGTGACTTTCAATCAGTATTTTAGCTGTATTACGTGATTCATGTGTAATGTGGGAATGTCAATATGCGGAAAAAAAGTAAAAGGGTGTATTTCAATCAGTCAGTTATCCCTGTATTTACTTTAATTCATGTGTAATTTGTGAGAATGAATGTTAAAATCACGGAAAGAAAGTGAAAAGGGTGAATTTCAATCAGTCAATTTTAGCTGTATTAAGTGGATTCATGTCTAAGTTGTTGGAATGAATGTTAATATCACGGAACAATTGAAAAGAGTGTATTTCAATCAGTCAGTTTTTCCTGTATTTACGTTAATTCATGTGTAAATGTGGGAATGAATGTTAAATATCACAGGAAAAAGTAAAAAAGGTGTATTTCAATCAGTAATAGCTGCATTAACGTGGATTCATGTGGAAATTGTGGGAATGAATGTTAATATCACGGAAAACAAGTAAAATGTATTCTCAGTCTAATGAACTGTATTTACGTGGATTATGTGTAAATTTGTGAATGAATGTAAATATCACGGAAAAA
>RQOL01000345.1:0-41435 GCA_013076295.1 Sanderia malayensis
CTTGTAAACGTGGCTCCACGGCTTTGGTATTCATTTATAATGGAGCATTAGAATCAAAAACGTTTATCGTTGTTCCATCTACTTCTTGCCCGCAAAGAGAAGGTATGCAACTTTTGCAGGGTACCGATTGAGGAGCTACGAGATTACATTTGTTCTGTGTTTGCTGGATGCACTTTTGATTGTACCCACGATCCTTCAAAACTTTGACAATATATTTGTTCCCTACAGGCCTTTTCATAAAAAGAAAAGCATGCTGGGGAAATGTACTTCAATTGTGTTAGAGCTTGGATGCCAGAGCTTTCCGACGATACAGGCCAAAATGTTAACTTCTGTCAAGGTAGCTCGGGCGCTATATTCTAAATAGTGGGAAGGCCGAAGCAGTTTGCAAAGGATGCGCACTGTTTCTGTTGGAAAGTGGATTTAAATGTAGTTAGAATAGCATACCTCATATCCATACTTAACTCTGTATGATTTTTCTTTCCATTAGGTTGTTCGAGTGGTACGTTGTGACAATAAATTGACCTCTCTTGTCTCAGCTAGAAACTGAGACTTGTGTGCCTCGCGTCCTGAAAATAGAAACATATTTCTCCTTTTCCCAGCATGATTTTTGGGGTCGAAAGGCTTACTGAAACGTGATTAGAGACAACCAAAACGGTCGAGCGGCGCTTGCCAGCATCCTTTAACTTTTCATTTTTGTTGAGAGCATCAACAGTGTCTTCTATTTCATATGATGGTTCAACTTTTTCAAGTTTTCTGTGATCTAAGGACTTTCCACCAAGGGCACTATAAGAATGACGGCTTTTGTGTAGATAAATCATTATGATGCGAAGCCGTCTTTACTATCAAATTTTTGTCTAGGGTACTTGTCCTAGGCATAAGCCGTAAAAAACAGTGGACAAAAATTGCGAAAGAAATCAAGAGAACTTGGCCATATAATAGCGAAAAGTCTGAGGAGCAATTGAGAGTGATGAAAATGGTTACGAGGAATTGCTAAAAAGGGAAAACTTTCAAGAAGCTTTCATAGGTAAGTATTTTTATGAACTTATTTTTTAATCAGTATAGCCTAGTTCTTACGTAAAAAAGTTAAAAACTAGTCTTTTAATATCGTTTCATGACAAATAAATCATACTTTTGGATATGAATCGATTTAAGGCACTCAAAGATTTCTCATTTCTCCCTTACCATGAAGGGATACGATTAGTCACGAGTTGAGAGTTGCGAGTTGTCAGTTGCAAGTTGTTTATGTCTGACAACAAGTTTCCATATATTGTACATAGTTAAAGACATATAAAATTAAAGATATTAAAGAAATTCATAATTAAAGATACTCTCTTTCAAGCCCCCGAAGTTTAAATAGCTCAACCCTTGCTACTTGAATTTCCTTTTCATGTAATTAGATATAAGGGCTATATTTTGAACTGAAAATCATACAAATCTATGCCAAAATACCAACTCGCAACTGACAACTCGCAACTCGCAGAAGATATTCTCTCTACCATGAAAGACGGAAACAGTAAGCCTCATTATTACAAATTTTGATAAAATTGTGTATTATTTTTGATGCAAGAACTCCAACTTACATTAAACTACATCTCTTCAAAAACTCTGTTTTATCTCTTTTCTAGCCAGTAAGAAAACAACTGTGTGAGACATCATGTAATTTGGTAGATAATACCTATTTAGTCAGTGAATCGCCATGGAATCTCAAATCAAATCAAAATGTCAAAATGTCAAGTAAATGTCAAATCAAAAAAAAAAAAAAAAACTGTCAAATCCATCTTTGCATTTTAATTGACTCTGAGGATGGTCGTTTGTTTGTACGACCGAATATATAGTCGTTTGTAGGAAAAATTAACGTTTTCCTAACATGAAGCTTCTGGTGGTACTATTCATTGTTAAATTGTTTGCCCGAATCGATATATTTAACACTAAAATAATATAAACACTATGTAAAAATTCGTTGCATTAGCACTTTAAGTAAATGAATAAGTATTTATATTAATCACAACATCAGCGTGGAAAACAGAATATATGATTCTTTAGAATCTAAGCAAGCAACTGACATTCATCGAGATATTTTTGCTTGTGATAATTTTTTCAATGTGCCCAAGTATTCTTTCAATCGAAGTAAATTTCATGCAGCCATATTCGTTTCCTTCAGCTCGGGGAATTTCAGTAAAAATCGGTGGTATACGCCTGTACAATGGGCATGGAATATACACACATCACATGTCATTGCCAAGAAATTAAGTTGCTTTTTTGGTCAGGTTGCAGTGCCTATTTTAGTGTTGTTTTGCCCTTTCACTTGAGCTGCTTAGAATGGTTTTGTGGAAATTTGAAAGTGTGGGCCGCTTTTGTTTTTGAGATTTGTTGCTTTGACTCAATGCTTTTGATTCAAATGATAATTTCATAAAGATTCCCTGCAGGTTCAATTAAATTTATTGCGCAAAATTGACCACCTCTTCGCGGGATCGAATAATGTCTTGTCAACTCCTGTATGAAAGTCGATGTCATCGACGGCTCCGATACTTTTTCAACTTGATCAGATCCCCTCATTACTTGTTTGCTAATATTCCCAAATTCACTTGAATGTGGCTGGGTTGTTATGCAGCTTTTCATTGTTTGCTCACGGGAAATACAGTATTAACCCGCCACTGAGAAACTGACTTATAAGAAACTAGAGCCTAAAATTGTTCTAAAAACAATAGATATAAACAATAGGCTATTGTTTTTAAACAATACCCTGGCTCCAAATAACCAATTTCTAACTGGCGGGTTAATACTGTACTCAATTACGTTTTCCTGATTAACCTGAAACTTCTTATTTCGTCTGTTCTTTTTTCAAAGCCGGGTAGTTTAGATATCATTTGTCTCATTGTTTTTCATTTAGCACTGGGTGACCTGCTGGAACTGAAAAAATTGAACTCCCGATGAATTTTTTCTTGAAATTGGGCTAGGAATCTTTTCAGACTTTTATAAACATGTGAGCACATTTTCATTTCAGGTGGTAAAGTTATTAGTCATATCATTGACCAATGCTGGTGACCATAAGATAGAAAATATCGTTCACTGTTGTTAGTCATCTTATTGTATTCATCATTTTCCATTATTTTCATTCTTGCTTTCAGCAGGATTGCATTATTTTTCATTCCTGTTTTCAGCAGGATCACCACTGGGCCTGAAGTATTTCTGATTTATTATTGGAAGACTTGTTTGACCATTCCATTATTTTCCATTGCTGTTTGCTGGAAGTAATACCCCAGCGCCGGTAATATAATTGATTAATTTCTTTGGGTTTAACTAAAGTCGAGTTTGATTTTTCCATTGTAGGCTGCATTCACAAGAAAAAATGTAGAGACAGTAACAAATATCATGTATCGGATTATTTACCAAACAAAGACCTCGTGTTTGTCTTCTCGTTTAAAGAATTGGTACCTGTCGGTCACAAAGCTATCAATTTTATTATATACATTATTAGACACCGGTGCTGTGTGGTATGCAATAGCTAATGTTTTGCATCCATCTTGCTTTCAGAAATTAGCAGGTTCTCTATTGATTAAAATTGCCACAGCTACAAGAATGTTGTTTCAAGAGGCAATTTAATATTGTATTGAAGAGAAGATGGTTGCTGGAACGTTCTTTATTATGCAGCATTTTTTACTCTTAATGTTTATAAATCTCTATTTTCTTCAGCAAACCTCGGCAATATGGTTGCTCAATTTTAATAACGAAGCAGATAGAAGATCATTGTCATCCACTGTCTCATCCAACACATCTTTAAATGAACTTATAGGTTGGATTGAAAGGCTGCAAGATGAAAATCAAAATACCATAAGGACTTTCGAGCAAGTTGCTGACACAGATCTCACTATGTCTAAAGCTTCCGACAATGCTTTTCAGTATGAAAGCGAAACAAAGGTAACGTTTTATACTAATTTCTTTTTTCTTACTAGCATTGGCTGGTGTTATTTTAATAGTGGTAACGTGTTATAATTGCCTTGTCTACAACTACACAGAATCCAACACACTTGTTTACCGGTGTGGGAAATAATTCTTTGTTCCAGGAGAAGTCTAGATGCATAAAAGTAACATTAAGTTGTTCTTTAAACTGCAGCTATGCCATTTCAGCCTATCACTTGAAGCAGCCACGTCAATGTTCGACTCCTACTCGCTACAGCACAGTGTAAATGGCTCCAAACTGGACATCGTTCTGCTTCTGAATGACGTATATAAACAAGAAAAGTATGACCTACTGGTGTCAAAGATGCTAGGAAAGAGTTACAACAGACAATGGCAAGTTACTGCTATATATCATGTCAAAGATGTAAACATAAAAAAACAAGTCACAACATTAGCTTCCACGGAGAGCTACGTGTTTTTCATGGACTTGCCTGGCCACATTGCCGTTGCGTTTCTGGAAGAGGCGTATAGAATTGGTCTGCGAAAGAATTTCGCTGAGAACGTTTGGCTTCTATCTTCAACACTGACGAAAGAAATATCTTTGCTTCACGATGTACCAGACACATTGATTGTGGGATTTGATGTAAAGGTAGAAGACAGTGTCAACGATATATTCAATGGTGGCACGCAGTGTGGTTCGAAGGCCAAAAGGTAGCGTGGGGGTTTTTATCATAGGTCGTATTTTTCTATTCAAATGACTAGCAAATTTCCATAAATGACCTTTCTTTAAGAATTCCTCGTATTTTTCGTTCAATTAAGCACTTTCCACGAAGGCATTCAATGTATTCCCAAATACATAGGCGTGTCAGAGGTTATATGTAAAAATTTATTGCTACTGTAGGTCAAATGCAGTAGAGATTCAACAGCTGCTCGTCGACATGACATACACGTTTCAGAAATCATGGCAGAAGATAGGACAATGGATGAATGGCACGCTAAACTATAACATGGTCATGAAACTCTCACTTGCTTTACCAAGGCTCAAAATTGTCACCGGTGGGTCATATATGCCGTATATCCAGATACTAAAGAACAAAGACAACTTGATTTGTAGTTTGAATGGTTTGCGTGGCTACTTGTACGAAAACCCAGCGTCAAACGTCACAACAGAGATGTGTGCCTATGGCAGTGATGTCGATTTTATCAAATACTTTGCGCAGCAGCTCGGCTTTCAAGCAGAATTGTACGTGGCCCGCAATGGTACGTGGGGTGAGAATGGAGCCATTGGCGAAGTGAATGCCGGCACAGCCGACTTTTATTCAGTTCTTATGTCAGAAAAAACACCGAATCCTCATTTGCCTACTTCAGTGGAATGTCTATAGCTCATGTGGGGAAAATCAGTGTTCGTAGCATTGACATAACGTTGCCGTTTAGTACGACAGTTTGGTATTGCCTGATTGGGATATTTACAATTTCAGCTGTAGTGCTTTGGCTAATGGAGATTGCCAGTCCGTACGGTAACTTTCAAAAGAAAAATCGAAGATTGAATAATCTAAAGTCATTTAGCTTCTTTGACAGTATTAATTATTATTGGGGACTCGTTGTGTGTGGGGAATTGATTGCAGTGAAACCCCGAAGCACTGGAGCGAGAGTACTGACTCTTTTATTTTCGTGTTTTGCAATTGCGTTGACCACGAATTACACTGGAAACATCATTGCCTCATTGGTCAGTGAAAGAGAATTTAAACCGGTTTCCGGACTCAAGGACCCAGAGGTCTGTGTGTATTTATATACCCCTTTTTAGTCTCTATTCCATGGGCCAACAAGAAAGTTCGGTCGAAGGGAGAGCTTAAGTAAGAATATTTATACTGGATAGCCACTTCAGCTATGATAGCTGTTATCAATGTGAGTCCAGTTGGTATAAGCCTTTTTGCCCAGAAAAGGGCGTCGTCATTTACCGACCTCGGAAGGATGGACAGCTGAGTTTTCTGACGGCTTGTAGTTGATTGTTCTGACCAAATGTGGATTTGAACCCAATGTAGGCATGACCTCTAAGGGACCAAACCCAACGTCTTTGCCACTAGTCTACACCACCGGTTGACGAACTAGTGCAAAGCATTATGCTTGTGTTGAATTTTCCATTTCTTATGATGTACTAAATTAAAAGGTATTTTCTCTTCTAGCTTGTTCAAAAGAATGTAAAAGTGGCCGCTGTAAGAGGAACGATGCTTTCGGAACAACTCAAGAGAAGCAGTGATGAAAGTCTTCAGAAGCTGTATAAAGCATTGCTGAGTGTAGAAAGTTTCGATGCTGGTTTTAAGGGTCTTACTACTGGGTATTGTTTGATTTTTGATATGCCGATAGATGCATACAGCGTTGTTGAGGGTAAACCGTTTTGATGTTGGTTTTAAGGGTCTTACTTCTGGGTGTCGTTTTAATTTTAATACGCAAACAGGTGAAAACAGCTTTCTTTTAAGATGATATTGTGGATCAAGCTCAACAAAGGGATCGAATTACAGGTCAAATTCTACCATAGGAGGGAATGTTCCGCTTTTACCATAGGAGAGGTTATATCCAATGTTTTTCTTTGCAGAGAGCTGGACTACTTCATTGCTGACACACGTTCCCTCAAGTACATGGCTGCAATCAGTGGTTTTTGCAAAATGAATACAGTTGAAGTCACAGAACTGCGTTTCCCCATAGCAATTGCTTTTCGAAAGGACATAGCTGGATGGAAGCAGCAGATCAAAGATGGCCTGATAAAGATGATAGAATCAGGCGTCTACGATGAAATAAACAGAAAATATGCTACGCGATCCACGTGTAGGCCAACTAAAAGATTTTTCATGCTGGGTGTTGCTGAATTCAAAAGTTTGTTCATCTGTCTTCTTGTTGGCATTTTGTTTTCAGTTTTTGTTTGGCTCCTCGTTTCGATGCTCAGACGTTTCAAAGCATCTCAAACTGACGACTGCGATGTAACAACGGAACATAATGACGAAGCATCAACTTACTTTTGACTTAAGAAATAAGAAGTTTCAGGTTAGTCAGGAAAACGTAATTAGAAGCATGATGTATTCTGCACGCCAATGCGTTTGCAAAGAGCAATATTTGAATGAAAGCAAATGATTTGGTTTTATCGATTGCATTTAACCATCACTTCTTCTTTTACAAATTACACGTAATTCATATATTATAGAATATAATATCAACTTTAAGAGTTATTATGGATTACTTATTATAAATGTTATTTTATATTCTTTCTTCTTCATCTTCAAAACACTATTGTTCCGTCAATTTAGCTCTCCGACGTGATTACGGTGATGTCATCACCTTCGGCTGTGGACTTTAACTGTTGGTTTTAAAACCTGTATCGTTTGTATCAAAGTACGCTACTTGTCCCATGGCCAGAATCCTCTTGTTGCTACATCTACTCTTGCCTCAGTTGCTTGTTTGTTTCTGAAGCTGGAAGCGCTTCTCTGGTCAATTCTTTAAGCATGGCCACAATTGATACACCCTTGTAGCATTCAGACAATAGTTGGGCCATGAAATCTGAAGCATCATTACGGCGTATGGAGATGAATACGACTTTGGGACAGGACAATGCACAATCTCGTTGAAATAGCGTGGCCTACACAAGTCGTCGGCGGATGTCTTACAGGGATGTTATAACGTATGTAGAGATTGTCCCAAAATGATACGTTGGTATTTCTTCCTTCTGCACCATCTTTTCTTACAAATTAGTTAATGATTATGACAAGAACCGTTTTTTCAGAATTATATGAAATTATCTTTGCCTAGATCCCGATTCACCTTTGCGAAAAGAGTAACCGGAGTAAAATGAACAAATACAAACTAGTTTATAGTATTGGCTTAGAACGATTACAAAACTTTCTATAGTGATTGTCTGGTACTCCTTATATCCCAGCTCAGGTGCCCACAGAGCCAGAAAAAAGAACAGTAGAATGCAAGCGAATCTCACGGTCTGATGCTTTATTTTGACGAAGATCACAATTATGTGGATCTTTCTATCGTATCAGAGCATGCATAGTGTATAATGCATGTTTAGCATATTAAAGTTTTTTGCTAGATGGAACGTCTCACTACTATTTTCAGAAGACCATGCTTTTGAGTGCTGCAAAATGTGGCCTCAGCTGTGGACAATACAACGCACGTAACCGAAATATTAGCAAATAGTTGTATTATATTTCAAAATTAATTTGTATAATAATTTACAATTGTGCTGATTGCCAAGTATGTTGAAGATATTGAAGGGCTACTCTCACGATATTTTTTTTCATTTACGCGTAGTTTTTTATTGAAAAAATGGGACTGCAGTTTTTCGATTTTCAAATTCGCCCAAACACCTTTACACTCCTCCAAAATTGCGAATTCCAGAAAAAATTAGGGTACAAAGAAAACTGGGGCGAATCCGAAGTGACGCAGATGCCGGAGCAAGTGGAAATTATTTTATTGTGTTTAGTACCAAAAGCTTGGAGAAAATTAAACGTTTTGCATATCTATAATCTAAACAACGTCGAATTTAAAAAATTCAACCATGCCGTACACTTGTTCAGGATGTAAGGAATCTGTTGACGCTTCGTTTATTGTGAGAGGCATGCGTTTTTTCACAAGAAGGAGAATGATTTGATTGGCGTCTATACTGCAGGAGGACGTGTTTTTCGACTTCAACGTTGCAGTCGAAAACTGTATGAGAAGGGAGCTTCACATACAGTCTTTTGTTGTGCGGGATGAATTTAACCAACAATATGAAGTCGAAATCTTCTTAGCATCGAACGCCACTTAGTTGGATTTCGCTTGATGTCATATCAGCCGATGGAAAATGCTTTTCGCACAAGACAGTTGAGTTCCTCACCTTAAAACTGTCCCTGCCTTTTGCTCTTTTTATGAAATTGCATCAACTACGCTTCTCAAAATTTGATTTCGGGAATGTAGAACAATTTAGGCCCATTTGACATCCACCCCAATAAAAATAACTTTAACAGCTCTTCTTCTGCAGTAAGTCTTTAGTCATATCAGGTGCATTTTTGTTACTCATATTATTACTTTTTGTGAATTTTACAGCAATTTATCAGTAAAGGAAAAAGCACGATTATTGCTTCGAAACGCTGTATAAGATGTTTGAAAAATGCGCCACTACATCTATAACCTCGATTTTGTGTTAGCGTTCATGGTGTGAATACGTAGTGAAAGGGGTCTATTGGTTTATGGAGTGTTTAATTATAGACGTCCCGTATTTCTCTGCGGGCTAACCATAGTCTAGCTCTTCGGGTCACGATTTCACAGTCATCAGAAGTCGGAATTTCTTTGGTGCACCAGGGCTGCCCGATCACATATTTTAGATAGAGTAAGTAAGTAGTTGATAGACTACTACAGGGTTGGTACATTGGAATATAATACTACTTGAAGCATGCTCTCAATTACCTTTTCCGGCAAGACTTTGTATTAACATGTGCAATCTATATAATTAACCCGCGAAGACTTTCTTAATTCGTCATATTCGGCTTCGTTATTTGCCGAAAGGGCGAACGAGTCAAATTTCAAACTTTGGAGGTTTTCCACTGTTTAGATATCTTCTTCGACCATCTTACATCTTGTGTCTACACTTGCAGCTCAATACATAGTCCAGTTTGGCCAACCACAGGAAATTCCATCACGATGCTTCTACGCAAGGCTAGCAAATCGCAGCGCACAAGAAACGCAAACAAGTACGACAAGTTGAAATTCAGTCAAAATATTTACATTTCAATAGGAATATATAATGAAAAAATTATAAAACGTTAAATGTATTAAAACGAATTTATTCTATTTACAAAATGCGTTCAATTCATCCAGCTTCGTCCATCAGCCATCGTGTTACTGGAAATTAATGTCGTTGGCTTCATGTCATCAGGGACTTTAAGATGAAGAAAACGGGAACGCCAATGTGCGCTGTTAGGGGCCTGGGACAGTCGTGGCGTTGCCGTTTTGTTATCAGCTAAAAAAAACGTTAAGATTCCTCGGCACGTGAACACTCTTTCTAATTTGGCGCGAAAACAATGAAAATAATAGGTCGTAGAGTGATATATGAAATTCGTGTGAGAAAATAGGTTATCGCTATAAAGAACGGTATAATGCCTTATTTTAGAGATGTACGTGCTTGCGTTCTACACGCCTACAGCGCTGACCTGATTGAAGATAATGAATGCATGCTACTTTATGATGCTAATACATCTGCAAACCTTGACATTCCTTACTGGAACTACCAACCCTTTGACTTGGACTCTCTTTCTGATGATGAATGTAAGGGAAAGATGCGCTTTTATAAGCAAGACATTTATCGTCTTCTGGAGATTATCGAGTTACCTGAACAAATTGTTTTCTACAATGGTAAGTGTAACAAGCGGTCTTGAAGCATTATGTATCCTGTTGAAGAGATTAGCGTATCCTTGCAGATACATAGACATGGTTCCCAGATTTGCAAGATCAGTACCTGAGCTATGCATAATAGCCAACCATACGATGGATTTGATTTATGACAGATGGTCTAGATTGCTGTCAGACATGAACCAAGTCTTGCTTCTGCCAGATAAACTGGAGAGCTATGCAAGGGCCATTCATGATAGTGGAGCAGCGTTGGAGAATTGTTGGGGCTTCATTAGACTGTTTCCGAAACACGACCTATGTCAGTAAGACGCCCGTTGGAGGTCTTGCACGAGCGCGGCCAGGGCTATCCCCCCAAAATCATCGGGCGTCTTGATGAAAATCCTTACACACTTTTGCAAAAACATCGGTCGTCATCAAGACCGGTGATTGAGACAAATTATTTCAAACTTGCAAGTTTTAAATTGAGTTCATTTTCATAGTTTACAGAAATTCAACATTCGATCTATTATTTCGAGGTGAAATCACTATCTAACATGGAAAAATTCGCTTTTTAAACGCAGTTTTATTTTGTCAACTGTTTCCACGAAAATTTCATCGCATGCTTCCGCTTTGAGACACTGGCCTAGCAAATCGTGGATCTGTGTATCTTTTCGGGCAAATGCATAGAGCGTTCACAGCATCACACACAATTTCGTTGCTGCCCCTGAAGACTTCTGAAATTGGAACAGACAAAGAAGAGCATAAATTTTTTCTTTCCTGAACCTGAACTCCACTTTCGTACTGCCGTCAAATCAAATATTTCGTATTACCAATATGACTGATGCAGTGCAAATTTCGTTGATTAAATTTATGATTATGAAACAATAACAGATCATGAACATCAGAAATATTATTGTCGTATAAATTTAACATCACATCACTATTTTGAGAATTTCCTTTCATTTCGAGAAACCTTTTGAATGTTGGCGCGAAAGATAGGTCGTCCTAACAAAGGTTGCATTTTCGGAAACAAAATTTGATGAGAACGACGACTGTCCTCGCACCAGGCCTCCAACGGGCGTCGTCTTGAGATAGGTCGTGTTTCGGAAACTCTCTATTGATGACACGGTAAGGCCTGTATGTCGCCCAGGGGTAATTCAGAGAGTCCTCTATAATGGGCACAAGAAGGTCCATTCGATCAAATTTCAGTCTGTTACACTGCCAATTGGGCTGATAGGTCAGGCCTTTTTTTCTTCAACCGCTTCTCAAGCAACCCATAACGGTCTCTTACTGATCTTTGTGAAACTTTAAATGAGGTTTCTTTGACAGAATTTAGTGCACTTGATATGTTTTCCCAAATGTTTCCTCGTTCCGGTGAACCACATTTGCACTTCCAAGGTTCTTGAAGTAGCATTTCTCGCAACAAAAGCAAATCGTGCCCCTTAGTCCAATGGATAGTTGAGCGTCTATAACAAGGATAATGAAGTGAATGTGAGCAAGTGCAATTCAAATAAAAATTCTCCCATGATATGCTTTATTTTGGCCTAGTTAAGACAAGAGGAGAGTGGCCTAGTTAGCTAGTTACCGGCTTTATATATATATAAGCTGACTTTGCTCAAGAAAGCGTAGTTAGATGATTTTCACATGCAATAAATGTAGTCATAATATTTCGTAGTTTCAAATCAACAGTAGAAAGTAAGCTAATAATTACCTTTTTTCCATTTCTGCAGCCATAACTTTTCACACGTTTCGTCAAGACGTCAAAATGTAAAAACAGCCGTCGGGGCCGCTTCGAGCACAACGTGATTTTTCTCGTGCGCATGCGTACTTGAGATTGGGGATTCCTGTGAAATCAAGTTGACGTTCCAGTTGTTGTATCTAGAAGTCCCTATTATAGCAACTATAACCAACTTTCTAAAAAAGACATTTAGAAGCTAAAATTAACTTCCCTTATTTCATTATAACATTATAAAATGGACATACTCTTTTTTGCTTAATTGTAGGGGGATGATATTGCCTTTTTTGAGATTTTCACCCTCCATAGCATTTTATAATGACCCCCCCCCCATTTTACAGAAATGTGAAAGTATGATCCACCCCCCCCCCCCAATTTATTATCAACCCTCCAAATTAGTCTTTTTAAAATTTTTCAGAAAACAAAAATCGTTTAGCGCAAGGTCTTCTATAGTAAATTTATTACAAGAGAGTAAATAATAAAAACGTAAGGATTGTGAAGAAAGTGTTTAAGGCAAAGTTATATTTTTCAATAGTTTCTGGCAATGACAATTGTTGTTCGACTATCAACCAGCAGTTGAAACAATCGAGAGAAAAGTATAACTCAGAATGGTTGCGTCAATACAAAAAATTCCTCTGCCAATATGCGACTGATGGCAAACTATTGAGATATATAGGCTTATTAGAATACTCACTATAACAGAACAAAGACATACCAAATTCATCGTTGATCTCTTCCTTCACCATTGCAATATTGCTGTCAAAATCTATTTTGTCAGTCCAGCATATGCACGTTCTCCCTCTTACAATGTTATTTAATCGTTTGCTAGGCTGGAAGTCGTTATTCAGCTTCACTGCTATAATCTTTCGCTTCATCAGAAACTAAAAAGAAAACAACATTGTAAAGTCTATCAACATGCTAAAGCAAAGAGACTGATTAAACACATCAAAGCAATAGACAGGAATGAACTTCATAAACAAAGATACAGTAATAAGAAACTGACAACCTTACCCAAGAATAATCTATCATCTCTCTAAACTGTTCAGATTCTTTGTATTCGTCAATCAATAAAACGACAACTACTCGAGGTTCATACTTCCTTAACTTAATATTAACAAACGCGGGCCAACCAATTTCATCTGCGAATTTCTGTTTAATTTGATTTGCTTCGACCTGGTTGCCCGGCTCATTCGAAATTGCGATGAACCTTATATCTGGACATAAAATATCAATAATAATCAAATGATACAAGAAATGTTACATTAGTGTAATATTTGCTACTCATAATCAAAACATAATACTTGAAACAGCAATGCTATCTTTTCATTTGTTAAAAAAATATTGCTGGTAATATCCTTTGTAATCTCAATAAGATGTAGCATTGTGTTATTATTATTGTTTTTAGAAAGGTGCTATCAAAACACTATCAGTGGCGGATCCAGAGGGGTGCAAAGGGTCCAAGCGAACCCCTTAGATTTTTCAACAAATGTGAGTAAATTAATAATGACCATTATTAATATCATAAATATCTAAATATTAATTTTTTGACACTTCTTCGAGTCCTTAGCAGGCTTCCGGCAACTTTCAAAACACCAGATAGAGTCTTGTTTTCGTGATGCTCAAAGGTCTTGTTATAGGGTTTTCATAAAATGCAGACCAAAATTTGACATCATCCTCCAATGAGATTACGTCGGATTATTTTATCTTCAGTATGCACCTCTGACCCGTGGATTGCGTATTGACATGTACATTTTCAGTAAGTTACTGACCAAAATCTGAGGTTTTCATCCAGTGAAATCACATCGGGGTGATTGATCATAACTTTGCTCCCCTGACCCGTATATTAAGTACTGTCAGTAGCGTGAGCAACTAATAAGAAGCTTTAATTCTGCTCCCTCAGCTTAGGTTTGCACCACTCAAGGCAGATCAACCAATCAAAATGCATATTGAGGGGAGCAAGATGGATTTTCAGGGGGTAACTCGGGGTGTAATGTAGATGCAAAATAAATGTATCAGCACGCATATGAATGTGGCGAATGATATTTCCCTTCACCTTATAGATGTTTTGGAATTAAATTTTCAAACCAAAAGCAAGACAGACGAATATAGGTCTGGAATCTAGACTCACATTGGGATTCCAGACTCACATTGGGAAAGTCGCTGCAAAAGATGGTATTATCATTGATTACTACAAATTCGAAGTTTATTCCCTATATGGGGATGTTTTCAGCAAAAAACCGCATCTCTATCTTGGTTGTACTTCTGAATCGAGCGGGAAATATCTTGTCACTTACTCTTCAAAAATGTTACCATTTGCAGACTGAGGTTTGCTTACAACAGCTTCTTTATCTCCATTTGCATCTATACGAAGAAAAAAAATTTGATTTAAGTTCCAACGCACTCACAGACAAGAAAGAGAAAAATGGCTAGGATCATTATACATCCAATAACAACAATGAGACGTTTAGAACCAGCATAGATTGAGTTAAACTGAAAAGCTATGTGTGAAATTTGGCCAATAAATTTAGCATTGTTGATGTTTGAAGACAACGACACGCCTTAATAAACGGGTAGAGAAATAATTTTGGGCTTTAGGGGCAAGGAGGAAAGTGTATGCCGCGTGCGGTTAACCATCGGTTATCCCTGCTGTTTTATTGTTGACTATTGGGCCCCTAATGGGTCGTCACATTACATCCGTCACCATCTCACCACTCTAGCCGTAAAGATAAACACAAAATATGCATCTCAACAACAATCATCTTAAAGCGTTTACAGTACAATGATAAGCACAGTTATGAAAAATACCTTGTAACCTCGGAGAAGCAAAAGTTGCAGAGCCAGTTGTTACTTCATTGCTACCAGGAAAATTTTCAAGCAGAGATCCACCTCTATCGTATGAGCGGGTCGTACCTGTTAAATGAGTGAATATAAATTCTGTTACAGCAAACCAAATTTTTTCAATCAAAAACCTCACGCCACGTTTAATATTTTCTCGCAAATCAAATGCCTGATAATTTGTGCGAATTAAGTGAATGATCGACGCACTACAAAGATATTATTGCATGACGAACATATGACCAAATATATGATTTCTTCCTTTTAAAATGTTGTTTTACATTTCCAACAGTAATAGTTCTTATTGAAATATTGAAGGTTGTGTGCTACGGGCCAATGGAAGTGATAGAAAAGTGATAAAAAGCATTACGATTTTCGTTGAAGCGGAAAATAAAACCTGTTAATTGCCCAATGCAAATCAGAGCTACAATAAGAAAACGATAGCTACATCATGTCCTTCGCTATATTTGGCATATCTTAAGGATTTTGCAGTAGTGGGCCAAAGTCACAAAGGGGCCCATTAAGGGCGCGGTGAAAACATTTTCGCCCCATAATTTCTACTCCCGAACCCTGATGCCAATCTCAGGTGTGTACTCAGGTCTACCCATTAAAACATTACATACGGTGATAGGATGAGCGCAGAATGAGAGACCTGTTTGTGAAAAACGATTTCACGTATTCAGAAGTAAAGTTTCTTCCATTTTTTTTGCTTAAGAATTTCGGCCACTGCATCTCTGGGGCTGAATAAGAGGCTGCACAGCCATTTAAAGCTATGTGTAAGATATTGTTGATTGTTGTCTGCTTTAAAGAAGACCTGTCATGGGTTTTCACCCTATTGTAGTGAGACATGACAGGTTCTGTGGCCATGCTATGTTGTGACAACTAGAAATGAGCCAAGGGTTATTTTGAAATATCACTACGCCTTCACCAGTAGATGAAGGGAAGGCACAGTTTTGGCATTGATGAAGCCAAAGTTTTACACAATCATGTTGTTGTGTTATTTTTGTTCTCATCACTTGATTTGATGAAAGGGCCCATTTAGTGGTGGGCCAAACAAGGAAAATTCCCGTTCAGTAGCGGGCCGAACGGGAAATGCTCGCGTTATGACATTGGTATCTCACTCGCTGTTTGAGCAAGCCAAAACAAGGCAAAGCAAAACAATTACTATGTCTAATTGGCATTGATTACTATTTGTCCTAGCCAAAACGCTAACCTTGTTCAATAGTGCCAAATGTTGCGGATGCTTCGTCAGACACATGGATGTATGTGACTGGTGCATGATACTCGATGTGTGTAGCACCTGGGAAATAAATAACAAAAAAGGCATCAAAGAAAAGTTCACACAAACTTCAAATAGACTACATCTCTTCTTTATTAATGTCCCTCTGAAGTGTCATGAATGCACACAATGCAAGAAAATTATAAAATACAAACCTTTTAAAACTTCTTTTCGAGCTTCAATGTCCATTTGGATATCTTCAAACCACTCAACATATGCAGAATTGACTTTCATTTGTGCTTCAAGCGGACTTTTGAGTTGTTCGCTTCTCTTGTTTTTGTAGTATCTGATTTCACTATTTTGCTAAGATCTTTATAGAATGACATTCCAAACAGGCTTTCAGGGAACGTCATGAACTTTGTAACAATATAGCGAAAATCATTAAAATTAATAGAAGCCTTTGTGGCATGTGCAAAACATTCATTTCAAATTCCTCTAGCTATGTCCAAATATTCAGAGTGTAATAAAGGAAAGGTCATTTGCTCCAATGGACGGCTTGGTTGAATGAGATTTAATCCCGATTGCTGAAAAACCCAGAAAAGGGTAGTTGGGTCCCAATTTTTGACGTCACCGCTCCCCAAATTTTCTGCAACATCTTTCATTTGCTTCCTTACATGACTTGGAATGCGGCTTAATAACAGGCTTCCACTGACAGACGTATTTTCCCACTTTTCATTAGGGTACTTTGAATTCCACTTTTCTTCAAACAACCTACGTAAGTTCTCTGAAAGTAGGTCCAGAACAATTATCACCACCTTGAAAAAGTATTTTTGCTCCTTATCCATCTTGATCTCTGATAATCGAAGAGAATATAATAGATATCAATTGTTTGCAGCTGGATGTGTAGCTTATCAAACTATATACGGAGAGATTAGCGTGGACTGAAAAAGGCCTATATGTGCCAATACAGAATAAATTTATATAACAAATAAATACTTTTTTGGCATGTTGTTATGAAACCTTTAGCAGAACATTGTTATTACTGGATACCGCTGGATTGCATAAATTTGGTTCTTATACTACCACTTGAGGATTACTACAAATACTACACTAACATTTGAGGGTGATTTTTGAATCTTAGCTTTGGTGCTCTGTAACCCTTACTGGACCCCCTATCAGGATTTGACGGGAGTACTCTGGGGGGATTTAGTGGCTTAATATGACCATCATTGACTTTATGCTTAGCGCAATCTTGCGTATACTTAATTCGTAGTGCAGAAAAAGCTAACACAAATTAAAAGATTTCCAATATTCCAAAATATAATTAAAAAACCAGATTATGAAATATGATAATATATATTGGAAACAGCACAATGAAATGCAACGCCGAAAATTGAATGGACTATCTACTGAAGAAGGAAAGATAGATAGGTAGATGGAAGGCAAAATACCACTTCGTATTTCAGGATAATGTCCTCATGATACTTCATATTTGCAATAATGAGGCGGAACTGGGAAAAATGTTTATCTCCGAAATTAGCAAATATTAGTTTTTTCTTATCGGGTACACGTACCCCCAATTAAATATTTGCCAAAACAAATCTAGATTTCTCGACGTGGTTAACACGCTAACCTTAACCCCAACACTAATCGTAAGCCAAACAACGTCACACTGGTAGTATCATTACATCATGTATACTCCCCGCAGTAGCAATCTTATGACACTGCGCATAGACACACACGATTAAGACCACCTGATCCTTATTCTAACCCTAACACACCCTAACTTTATACCTGCAGTATCATTATGTCGTGTAAACTCTACAGAATCGGGAATCTGGGATTCAAAAGGGCTGCCAGCAGGGAAGGAGGTGTCCCAGGGGAAATAACGCCTTGGAATTTCCAGCGGGGGAATTTGATTGCACTATAATGGAAAAATTCCTGTGCTAAAACTTGGCATTGATTTGTTAACTGTTTATGAAGACATAAAACCCAAAATTTAGCAAAATCAAGCATGATTTAAATATCAATAACATGTCACTTCATATAAAGTCGACAAGTATTCTAGGTAATTCTTGCCAAACCATACTCAGATAAGATCATAGTGGCTCGAAGAAGTTTTGTAAATGAAACAAGGATATAAGCCTGAAGGACAATTTACCGTCTGTTATTTTGGTCTTCGATTTTTGTCCTTTATTTTGAGGAGTAATATGTTAAAGGATTTTTTTCGTATAAGATGATTGCAGATAAACAAAAACACTTTGAAAATATGAACAACAATATTTGCGATTGCAATACATGATGAGGAGGGAAGTGAATATTCACACATGGGAAAAGTACTTTCGTATGAGCAGCACCAGATATTGTTATAGATAATTTCAATATAATAAAACATATTTTATGGTCTTTATTTGTAGCGTAAAATATACAAAAACTCCATCCTTAACTAGTCAAAGTTGGGCATCTCCAACCTCAGCCATGTTTTCGAACTGCGAATAATGCAAGTAATTGATTGATACGCTCATGTTGAAATAAAAAAGTCATAAGACATCGAAAGAGTCTTCTAATATTAAAAAATACATTGATTATATAATAATATTGTAATCAAGTGCTCAGACTCATGAACCTACCTCTTTTAGTCTTTAAAACCGCAATTTTACAACTTAGAATTACAGAGCACAACACAACAAACTCAATGACTCGTAATCCACAAATTAACTTAACAAGAGGAATCGACAACTGAGAATGATGGGATTGAAAGGGGGTTCTCCGCCTGGGTCGGGTAATTCCCTAACATGAATGTTAGCAGTGCAGTTCGACTCAAGATAAACAGAATACAAAAATTGCTAAATTTCAAGCAAACATAATTACTCATCAAAGTATATCAAGGTCATTCATCCAAGCAAAATTTTCATTTTGGAATACACAAAGAGATATTTTAATCCAGTAATTACTTTTCGGACAAATTCACAGTCCGAAAATTTAACTATCCGAAATTTTTACCATCCGAAAATTTTACGGTCCGAAAATTTTACTGGCAATAAACTATATGTAAAAGCTGTGATGTATATTTCCTCAAGATTTCGATATGCTTGCAGACACGAGATAGTGTTTTGTGTGAAAATACTTGGTTTCGTTAGCTCTCGCTTAATTGTGTTTTGTTGAAGATCTTATTGTTATATTGTGCTATGAACCCTAAAGATATCATCCAAAAGTCTTCGGAGTCTTTTTACATTTTGTCCGAAATATTTGTCCGAAATTGTCCGAAGTCAGGGTTTTTGGTCCAAAATTTTCTGCCCGAAAATTATATGTGTAAAATTAAAGAGTCCCAAATTTTGGAGATTAGCGTCCTTTTCAGCAAATGATGAATTTAAAAATAAAAAATTGGTGATAAAGATTATGAACAACATGTCACCCTTTTTTTTCCTTCCTTGGTCTAAGTCCAAGGTGACATTTCGTCCGGATGATTTTGACCAAACTAGGATCATCAATATTCTAAGGTTGGAAACAGAAAATGAAGTAGCATATTCTGAAATCAAGAATGCTTTCAGGAAGATGCGATTTGAAATGGAGGATTGTAAACCTATGCCACTGTTTGCTTAGGCAAGGTGAATAAGCATTGACTGGGTTCGATTGTGGGTCATAAAACATTTTACTCTAGACCAATCCGTTTTGATCCACCAAAACATGGCTTTCCGCGAGGAAATTTTGTTTGAAAGGTGCAAGGTTCCGTTATTCACCACCAATGCGAATGAATAATCAACAACAACGACAATAACAATTGAGATTGGCTAACGAAAACGGATTGGATTGGAAGTGTTGCGAATGTAATATATAAACATCGACCAATCAGAATTAAGCTCAGCCGCCAATCAATTTGGATTGGCAGAATGGGTTGCGTTGTATGACATTCGGGTTGTGCGAAGAACTTTGAAGGGATCATGGAGAAATTGATTCAAATGGAGCAAAGCAGGAAATTAAAGAAAATGGTGTTACAGTATTGTCCACTGGTGAATCCTGATTTGATGACAAGGGTAAGAGCATTAATTATTATCTACTAATTTATATTTACATTAATAATTGTGTTAATTCTTTAATTATCTAACTTGCTAATTAACATATTATACCATCAAACTATTAACTTCGTGTTTTTCAATTATCGATGGAAAAGAATGGATTAAAAATCCATGAAATTAGTAGGTGAACTAAAATGGTTAAGCTATGTTTTCTATGTACATATATTCCATAGTTCATTATTGTTCACTTTTTTAGCTCCGACTGGAAGGCTTATCGTAATTTTGAATGCGCCGGGTAAGCAGATGGAAGCAATTCAATAAAACAGAAAATCCAAGATTAAATTGGTTGTCCCGTTTTTTTTAATATTAAGTTAGACAAGTATCGCCCTCGAGTTTTTGTTGTTTTATTGACTGATGAATACGAAGAATCTAAACATTGTGGAGAGATGATAGATTACCCTTGCGCAAGGTTGTCAGTTTCTTGTTATTGTAAGTTTGTTTATAAAGTTCATTCTTTTCTATTGCTCTCATATTTTTAATCAAACTTGTTAAAATGGTGAATATTTATTGTTCATTATTCACCATCGTTGTACAATGAAGATAATTTTTGCTTTGCTCGTGCGCCGCGGTTTGCCGACCTTGCGTAGGAGCATGAAATGGTCGTTGATACTCTGGGCCGTGCAATGGATTGGTAAGAGCGTCATATATTTGATTATTAATTTACCTGTGTTATGTTAGACTATTATTAATATGAATGCTTGCGATAGTGGAATTGAAAAATATCAAGTGCATCTTGCAATGAAATGTCATCAAAATTGATTCAGTTAATGATCTCTCTTTCAAAATTACTGACGCCAAAACGAGGAAACCACAACAACTGCAACAACACTTATCCATCATAATATTTTCATCATAGTAAATAAGTTATGATTTCAAAGCTTCAGTACTTGAAGACTAGAAAAGTGGCGGCATTTTATAGTTCTTTTAGACGAATAAATGAATAAATGGAATTAAATTGCTTTTCTGCTAAGAATGAACAATGTAATTGCTGGATGCCTCCGTTTCTAAAGACTTCAATCTTATTACGATGTTGACTTCAAACTTGTTATGACAAAAGTCGTTATCTTTCATTGTGTAGATGAAGTAGGAAAGATAAGCCAAAGGCATGTCGCAGCGACAATGTCTCTACTTTGATCAATAACATGTGTTCTCTTCAAATTGATTTTTAGATTTTTAGGGGTGTCCTTACCCTGTGTTAGAATAAAAAGCAGAGCACCAAAGCACAATGAGATTCGAATTGAAGGAAAATTTTAAACTGGTTATAGTTGTTGAATTGTAAAGGTGATATTCTATTTGTGTATCAAATGTCCTCCAATTAGCAAATACAGTCAAATCTGTAGGTAGTTCGAACTCGCGTAGCTCGAACTATATCTAATTCGAACTTCGAAGGAAATTCTCCGCCCCTTCAATGATCACTAATCAGGCGCGGATCTAGAGGGGTGCTCTGGGTGCTTGAGCACCCATAAAAATATTAAGGAAAATAAAAAAAGTAGTATATAACACAATTTAAAAATCAAATCTTGAAATATTCTCGTCAACTTTGGATAAAATGCCAAACAGGGCCTCAACAAATCTCGTCTCGACAAGTTAACGCACTGTTATTCAATTCAATATTTAGAGACATGGTAGTTTGTATATGTTGTAGCCCTGTGCTCGTGGCTTAACAATGAGCACCCATAAAGATGGTTCCTGATTGGTCTACCAGGTTTGAGCACCCATAAAGATGCTAGCTGATTGGTTTGCTCCATAAATTCAAGTTTTATGGGTGCTCCCGCTCATTTTGAGCACCCATAAAGATGCTTGCTGATTGGTTTGCTCCATAATTTCAAGTTTTATGGGTGCTCCCGCCAGTTCTCGGCACCCGTAAAAGATGATCGTTGATTGGTCTGCTCCGTTTACGGGTGCTGAAGATATTGAATCCAATTCAATGCCAAAGTTATGGCTAATTTAATTTCGTCAGTTCGGCATCGGCAACATTGACATTTTAATGGAATCTTGAGCTTTGAAACAAGTTAATATTTGGCAAACAAACACTAGTTAAACTCTTAGGAAGGAAGAAGAGAAAATAATCTATCTTTGCAAGAAATTATTAAGAATAGAATCGACCGGTGATTTCAAAAACAAAGAAAATGATACTTTCATTTTGGCCTATTTAATTTCAAATGGCCTATCAAGCAAATTTTTAGGAATGAGGTTTGGCTTTGATTCAGTGTTTGTAACCGTACATGTGAATTGCACCCAAAACATCTTTCTTCAAAAAAATTTGTTCAAAGCTTGGTATTTCATTACAATGTCAACACTGAATAGAGCAAAGTCATTTCTTGTCATCATCTTTTACGATAAATTGTTTTGTTGCTCAACTTTCCAACATACAAAAATTGTGTGCTCTTTTGTTTTTAAATTCAGTTGATTTATAGATAACAGCATGCACTAATCATCAACATGGTGTATCCCACACTCAACGTTAGTCTTAAGGGTGTGGCCAACATTTTGACCACGCCCAAACAAAAATTTTGAGCACCCCTAAAAATTTTTCCTGGATCCGCCCCTGCTAATGAACCAAATCTTATATAACAAACCTAATTCGAACCAGAAAGATATGTTCCTTGAATCGACATCTTTACCTTGACTACTTTCATACAACAACAATTCTCTAAAAATGCCTGGATATCAGCATTTTAGTGAAACTTTATCATTATTTTAAGTTTCAATGCTTGTTTACAACTTTTTGTGGAATGCCTTAGAATTGGGAGGGAGTGTCTGGAATTGAAATTTGAATAAAATTTGCAAATAATGTATTCCTTTTTAACTATTAGCCTTCATAGCAGACAATTTCACACCATCAGCAATGCCCTGCATCGATATGCCAGCCAAGCCAGAATTGAACGCGCAACAACATATCTAGGGTTTTGAATTTAAAAGTTTTGGAAAATATTTCAACGTTTGTGTCTCCAACGTTAAATGACATGGGACAAAATTACTCCAGGATGATGGCTAAAAGCATGGTCCCTTCAGTAGTGAAAACACTGCTCAAGTATTACCTCATAGATTCAGCTAATTCAGGGGCTTGAAAGAGAATATTTTTAGTGTCTTTAATAGCTATAATTATACATGTCTTTATTTATATGGTAATCACGAAGTTTACATTTTCATGTTGTGATACAAGATCCCAAAACATGGCTTGAAACCACAATCATGGTGAATAGATAACAACATTCGAGGCTACATAAATATGGTTATAGTTACATAATTATATTTGAGGCGACATAAACATGGTTTTGCTTAGCTTTTTGCAAGGAACCTACTCTTAGGTGCCTAATTGCCGTCCTCCCGCTAATCAATTTTTGAAAATTTTCCCAATCCCCCCGCTCTTATTAGGACCCCCCCTTATTAAATTTTCCAACTTCGCGTAAGTGACGCGTATTGAAAATTCATATCAGAGTATTCAAGATCACAAAATAAATGAATACCAGTCTTGCATAGACAAAATAGGATAAAAATTGAGTCTGGGGAAGGAGAAAAACTTTGAAATAAATTCAACAAAAATCCAACCCCCCCCCCGCTAATTGGGACCCCCCGGCAATTAATTTTCAACAAAACACCCAACCCTTCCCCCCCCCCGCTAATTGGGACCCCCCCGGCAATTAGGCACCTAAGCTTATGGCTGGCATCTTTTGCAGACAATTAGACACAATGTAGTAATTGAAATATCAGGTAGAAAATGTAATATTTAATGAATTTAGGAACATGGAAAGCGAGAAAATTCAAAGCCATTTGTTGACAAATGCAGCATTTAAAATAGCTTGACTAGCGGTAAAATGAGAAATGCAATAAGTTTGGCCAAAATGTTGAAGGTTAAGGCTATCTTCTTAAAAATATAAATGGGTAATGAAATTACTGAGTACGGATTGCTGAATATCGTAACTAATTGCAATTTAATTTAATTTATTTAATTCAGGTAGTAGCGTCACAGTGGAGGATTCAACTGGTAAGTAAATGACAGCTTTTTAACAATGAAGACTTAAAATTTCCTAAAGTCACCCTTAGACATTTTAATATTTGCTTAAAAACTTAAATCCTTCTTTAATAATGTATTTTTCACATTTCCATGAATTGCAGAGACAAGGAATGACAAGCATAGCAGAGAAGATTTAACGAAATGTCAGAAGGGACACGTCATGCTGTCATATAACTGGGACAGCTAACCACAAGTCCTCCGCATTAGAAAAGAACTTGAGAAATCGGGATACAAGACGTGGATGGATGCTGATGAAATGCATGGGGATCTGAATAAAAGAATGGCCGAGGGTGTACAAGGAGCGGCAGTTGTTGTCGTATTCATGACGCAAAAATACGAAGAATCTCACAGTTGCAATAAAGAGTTAAACTATGCCGATGTAATAAATTTTTCAATACATTTAATGATTATTGTTTATCAAGTGTTCATTAGATATTTATAAGTTAGTTTTGAATGCTTTATTTCCTTCACTTTATTCATTTGTGTTGTCTTTATGCCTCTAGAACATGCAAAAGAGAATTGTTCCCGTCAAACTTGATCCGAAATACGAGCCAGGTCTAGCACTGGGTCTTATCATGGCAGGAAAGTTGTACACAGTCTTTTCAGATGAATCGCAATTCGAATCAAACTTTGCTGCATTGAAAAAGGAAATTGACGCAGCACATAGTAAGAACAGTTTTTTGTAATTACTATCAAATATGATTTACTGGAAGACCAAGCCATGGCGCATATTGGTCCATAGTCGCAATATATTTGCGATGCAAAAAAGCAAAAACAATCACATTGAAAAATTTGCAACTTTAATGCTATGAAATCATATTTGTTCAGTGATGTTATCTCTACAAGCAAGTTTTGGTTCAATTGATCATCTCCTTTATTTGTTAACCGTGGAATGTTTTTTACCTTGAAAGGCTTCTCTCAGAACATTTGTTTTTATTCCATTTCTGGGTAGTTTTTCAAGTAAAAACAAGTACTGCAGTTTTTAATTCGTGAAATTCGTCCATGAACGCCTTTTCCGCCTTTAAACATGCGCTTTCAGAAAAAAGTCGGGTACAAAGAAACTCAGGCAAGGCCGAAATGACAAACATGAAATTTAGCTCATTCTGTTCAGTACGAAAGTTCAACATTTTCCAAATCTACAGACAGTCAAAACGAAGTCGTATTTAAAAAATTCAACCATTCCACGCATTATTTCAGGATTTATTATTGTAGGTTCAGGACATCCACATCTTAAAGTTACACAAATATGACTTTGCTTGGCTGTTCACATGGAAATTATGGCTGGCATCTTCTGCAGCCAATCAGACACAATGTAGTTGCAGTAATTGAAAAATAAGGAAAACAGTGTAATATTAGTTAATTTAGGATTGTTGAAAGCGAGAAAAACGTCAATGCCATTTTTTGACAAATGCAGCATTTAAAAAGGATTATTATTATTATTATTATTATTAATATTTTTATTACGAGATTTAAATATTATTTCTTAATCATTGAAACTTAGATGTCCATCCCTTGAAAAGTTCCAATTTTGACCATGACAACCAAAGAGTTACTATCCGCTTTCTAAACGCCGTGTAACCATTAAGTTGAGGCTCGTCGGGTATTTGAGTTAAAAATTCTCCAAGCTTTTCTTAAAAACATTAAGAGTCTGGTCAAAAGGTTGAAGGTTAAGGCTATCTTCTTAAAAATATAGAGGGCTGTTTATATTATTGAGTCCGGATTGATGAATATTGTAACTAATTGCAATTTAATTTAATTTATTTAATTTAGGTTGTAGCGACACGCTCGAGGGTTCAATTGGTAAGTAAATGACAGCTTTTTAGCGACTAAAGCTTTAAAAACGTTCGAAACTTTGTCCACCCTAGGACATTTCAATGTTTGCTTTACAACTTACATCCTTGCTTAATATTTTAATATTTCACATTTCTATCAATTGCAGAGAAAAGGACAGACAAGAATAGCAGAGAAGATTTAACAAAAAGTCAGGAGGGACATGTCTTGCTGTAATATAACTGGGAGAGCCATACACAAGTCCTCCGCATTAAAGAAGAACTTGAGAAATCGAGATACAAGACGTGGATGGATGTTGATCAAATGCATGGAGGTCTGAATGATAGAATGGCCGAAGCCGTAGAAGGAGCGGCAGTTGTTGTCGTATTCATGACGCAAAAATATGAAAAATCTCGCAGTTACAATAAAGAGTTAAACTATGTCGAGGTAAAGACTTGTCTATACATTTAATGATTATTGTCTATAAAGTGTTCATTAGATATTTATGAATTAGTTTTGAATGCTTTATTTCCTTCACTTTATTCATTTCTGTTGTCTCTATACCTCTAGAATATGCGAAAGAACATTGTTCCCGTCAAATTTGATCCGGAATACAAGCCAAGTAAAGCACTGGGTACTATCGTGGCAGGAAAATTGCACACAGTCTTTTCAGACACATCACGATTCAACTCAAGACTTGCTGCATTGAAAAAGGAAATTGACGCAGCACTTGGTAAGAATAGCTTTTCGTAATCCCTATGGAAAATTACTTACTGGAAGACCAAGCCATGGCTTATTTTGGCCATAATCGCAATATATTTACGGTGCAAAAAAACAAAGACAAACACATTGAGATTTTTGCAACTATTAATGATATGAAATCATATTTGCTCAGTGCTGTTATCCCTAGAAGCAAGTTTTGGTTCAATCAGCTATCTCCTTTATTTGTCAACCGTGGAATGTGTTCGAGGTTGTAGGGCTTCTCTCACCATATTTATTTTTATCCCATTTCTGGGTGTTTTTTGACGTAAAAGCGGGTACCGCAGTCTTTAAATCTTGAAATTCGCCCATGAACGCCTTTTTCCGCCTCTAAACATGCGCTTCCAGAAAACTGTGGGGCACAAAGAAACTGAGGCAAGGCCGATATGACGTACATGAAGTTTAGTTCATCGTGTTCAGTACGAAAGTTCAACATTTTCCACATCTACAGACAGTCAAATCCAAGTCGTATTTAAAAATTCCACCATGCCACACGCTATTTCAGGATATAAGGAATCTCTCGATGCCTCGCCTGTTATAAAAAGCGTGAATTTTTCACAAAAATGGAGATGATTTGCTCATGCTTGTACTGTAAGCAGACGGGTTTTTCGATCTCAACGTCGCAGTCCCGAGCGAGTTTCATATACAGTCTTTAGTGGTGCGGAATGGTTTCAAACAACAATATGAATTCGAATTCTATTAAACTAAAAAGGAGCAAGCGCTGCTTCAATGTACATTGCAAAGGTACGAATTACTCGACCCGGATATCTCTTGGAGGGTGAGTTTTTGTATCCCTGTCCTCAAACACAGGGTTTCGATACAAAAATTGGAAGGAAATTTAAAATCGCGCAATGAAAATGACAGCAACTTATATTAAAAAGAAACTATTCAATAGGCTCAGTAAGATCCTCATATGGGTTCTTCTGTATCATCTGCTTCTACCCTGTCTGCTTCTTTCGAGTTTTTGTCTTCAAAATTTTATCTCCAACTCTTAAATGACCTTTCCTCTGATTCTTGTACCCCTCTACCATTTGTTCTGAAAACATTTGCTGCATCTTCAAACAACCTTTATATACTTAAGCAGCCTACCGTTTGCTTGTTAAGTACTCTGCGCTTGTCGTAGCTAAAATATAACTAAGCGTTTTGAGTTATTATACCATTTACAAAAACACACAGTTAAAGCCACAGATATATGGCAACAAAAATTTTGTTGGGGGTGTGAACTTAAGTTGGACCAACTTTCATTTTAATTTCTCTCGGGACAGACTGGACGTACTAAAATTAAAGTACCAATTAAGTGGCTTGTCACTCCGGTCATTCGGCAAGAATGTGACAATTTTGAAACAAATTTTATCGGAGCAGAACCACAAATCTAATGTAGCTAGTTATTCAATATTTGCTTTTCAGATGGTGAGGTTGTTTGGCACCCTCTCCCACGCCTTCCCCTAGTTTGCGTTATTGGCTTTAAATGCGTCCACACTGATTATTGTGAATAACATTTAAGAAAAGTTTTTAAATAAGAGATACAACATAAATTTTCATTCTCTACATGCTCGCACACAACTTTTTCAATTGTTTGTTACCCGAAGAAGACTTGATGGGACGACACAAAGGGCTCATAATTAATACAGTTATTTCTCAAATTCCATTTCTTAAAGAGAAAGTAACGATTATCTTGGAAAAGATAAACAGAAATGATAAACAGAGTTGGACTGGTCAATTGGGCCATTCGTGCGGATGTCCCAAGGTCTGTGAAGTTCTAAAGTGAAACACACACATGGGCCAGCAGGTGACTTTACTAATTTGAATATTCGAAAAACTGAATAGCAGGTTTTGTTTTGCAATTATTTATTTGTTGAGGCAAAAAGAATAATAAAAGAAAAAGAGTCCTTGGATGTTGTGGTTAATGTTGAGTATTTCATTCCTGCCTGATCATCCGCTGCTGAGTGGCTGTCATTATTTTCAGGGTACAAAGGTCTCAGGCAATATTTCTAGAGTGCAAAGTTGTCTTTCCTCTTTAAATAAAAATGACTGTATTTAAAATTATTATTTTCTTAAAAGGACGCATTTGCCCCCAGTTTTCTTTTAATATTATTCTAAAACAATATGATATAGTTTAAATTATGTTTTCACTTGAAAATTTATGAAATTCTGAGTATATTTCTATTAAAGAAATTAGATATTGAAATCCGTTTGGTATTTATATACTGTTGCGTAAAGTTTCTTGCTTAGGCTTCCGGCTACTTTTAGACGCCATTTTTCTTAAATTATTAATTATTAATAATAGTAATGACAATAATAATAATAATATAATAATAATAATAATAATAATAATAATAATATTAATAATAATTAATAAGCATTTCTAACGGGCAGCATGAGTAATTGGAAGACCAAACTAGCGTCATCTGGGGAATATTTAGGAACAGTCAACGTTAAAAGAGGGATTTTTCAGGGGGATAGCCTCTGTCCTCTTCTGTTTGTTCTTCGCATGATCCCATTGTCCTTGATACTGAGGAAAGTTACAGCTGGGTATGAATTTAAAGGAAAAAGAGCTAAAATCAATCATTTATTGTTCATGGATGATCTAAAGTTATTTGGCAAAACGCAAGATCAAATCGATTCATTGATAAAAACGGTACATTTGTTCAGTAGTGATATTGGTATGGTATTTGGCATAGATAAATGTGGTGTTGTGATAATGAAAAGAGGGAAGCTGGTAGAATGCAATGGAGTCGAATTGCCGAATGGAGAAGTTATCAAACAAGTGGAGAAAGATGGATATAAATATCTTGGGGTGCTTGAGCTAGATCGAATAATGGAGAGTGATATGAAAGAACGCTTTAGTAAAGAATATTTCAGAAGATTTAAACTAGTTTTGAAGTCAAGGCTCAATGACAAGAATAAGATCCTAGCTGCGAATACGTGGGCTGTTTCACTGCTTAGATATAGTGGAGGAATCATAAAATGGACTAAAGATGAACTGAAGCGAATGGATAGGAAAACACGAAAACTCATGACTATTCAAGGAGCTCTACACCCTAAAGCGATGTGGACAGGATCTATGTTCCACGTGGAAAAGGCGGCAGAGGACTGCTCGGTTGTGAAGGGTGCATCCGAGCTGAAGAAAATAGCCTTGGATGGTATATTAACCGTAGCCTTGAACAGCTACTTCAACTGACGAAAGATTCGAATCCTGCGACAGAATCCTGCGTAGAGCCAGATGAATTTAAGAAGGCGGCTATAGATGAGTTAAGAAATGCGTGGAGAGAGAAGAAAATGTATGGACAATTTGTTAGAGAGATCACTGATGATGTAGATGAGACTAAATCTTGGAATTGGGTAGGGCAGTCAGATCTTAAATCTGGGGCAGTGTCATTGATTTTTTCCGCTCAAGAACAAGCATTAAGAACTAACTATTCGAAATTCCACATTGATAAAACATCCGAATCACCGCTTTGTAGATTGTGTGGGACCAAAGATGAAAGCATTTCTCACCCCGTTAGCGAATGTAGTAATCTTGCTCAGAAACAATACGAGGCTAGGCATGACAGTGTCGCGCAAATTATCCATTGGGAACTATGTGGTAAGTACGAATTTGGAAGAGAAAAGAAATGGTATGAGCATGAGCCACAAAGTGTGTTAGAGAATGAAGAAGCCAAGATACTATGGGACTTTACCATTCAATGTGACCACTTAATTCAAAGCCGAAGACCTGATATTGTAGTTGTTGAGAAGAAAAATAAGGAATGCAAGATCATCGACATAGCTGTTCCGAATGATGTGAGAGTAGGGAATAAAGAACAAGAAAAGGTAGAAAAATACCAAGACCTCAGGCGAGAGATTGTAACCCTTTGGGGAATGAAGAAAACTGAAGTCATCCCGATTGTTGTTGGGGCACTGGGTATGATTTCAAAAAAATTAGACATGTGGATAAAGAAAATCGGTATTAACATCAAGATAGAGACATTGCAGAAAAGTACGCTTCTTGGATCTGCAAGAATATTACGAAGAACTTTGGCAATGTAGACTTTCGCTTGGACTTCAAGGAAAGAGAACAACTAATGAGTAGAAGCCTTGGACCTGAGGTTACTGGTTGTAACCAGATCTAAAAGACAAAACTATCAGTGAAACACTGAGTGTAACAGTACGAACCATAGTAATAATAATATCCCCGAGACCTTGAAATTCCGGGTTGGCGTCCGGCGGGGACTAGTCTGTCTTAATGGTCAGGGTTGGATCTTTAGCTTTGGTTAGCAGCTATCCTAGGAGAAGGAAACTCCAAATGAAAACCCAATGATGGTGTCTCAGTAAAAACATCGGGAAGGAAAACCCTCCAGTTACATGGAAAAACCAACCTCAAATGAGTGAGATGGAAAACGAAAGTATCGAGATCAACGACGTTAATGGGACCGGAACTTCAGGTGATGGTCCCTCGTCCGGCAGGTGTCCTGCGGCTCAGCAGCGCAGGCCCGGCCGTCATCATCTTACTGCGCGAAAGGGTCGGGGTAGAGAGTTAAACATTGCTGTCATGGAGTGTTATTATTTGAGTAAACCAATCAATGACGAAGGAAAACCAATTAGGGGTTATAGAAAACGTATGCATGCAATATGGAGGGAGAGACAACAACTTGAAGTGACTGAACAAAGACTGTGTAAGAAGAGTAGCTAGAATGATAAGAGTAAATGGATGGTTAACTGAGCTTGAGTTAGAACAAATTAAACGCAGAGTCCTGAATGAAAATGACGAAGCTATTGATGAAGATGTCCATGATGTTGAGGAAGATACAGATGTGGCTGCAGGCATTGATGTGAATACGAATGAAGATGATAGATTTTTTGTTGTGCATAACGACGACTTGAGTGACGAGGAAATTGAAACGTTAAACAAACTAAATAAGATCATTGACGAACATATGGACGAAGAACTGGTAGGCTTCAAACGTATAGAAAGAAAAATTCTGAAACAGTGGGTCCAAAAGATCAATAGGATTCTCCCAAAAATAAAGACTGACAATTTAATAAGCACTAATAATCTGATTAAGGCTTGCTCTATCCTTGTTGGAAAGGAAGCTGGTCTGAAAGTGTTTAAGAAACAACAAGCCCGAGTGACTCCGTGGTGGAAGAGAAGAATTCAAAGCTCGAGAAAAGAAATCCGTAGCCATATTAGCATTCTTGATAGAAAGAGGAGAAAGGAGCTGATAAACTTTAGGAAATACTTGGAATTAGAAAAAAGTATAATGTTAAACGAAAAGGATTAGGAACTGTAATAGAAGAATTAAGACAACGCCTACAAGTAAAAAGCACGAAGATTAAGCGATATGACCAGAGAATTGAACAATTTAGACTTAATAGAATGTTCCAAGTAGATCAAAAGAAAGTATACCAACAGCTTAATGGCGAGATAAAAAGCAGCGAAAAACCTGATGCAAATGAGAGTAAAGAATTTTGGAGCAATATCTGGGACAAAGAAGTGAAGCACAATACTCACGCGGAGTGGCTTCGAGAGCTTAAAGAAGAGTGTTGGTGGAGAAAAACAAGGTGATTTAGTAATCACGACGGATATGTTATCTACGCAAAGTAAAAAGATGCCTAATTGGAAGAGCCCTGGACCAGATGGAGTCCAAGGATACTGGATTAAGAACCTAACAGCACTTCATGAAAGAATAGCTGTTCAAATGAATGATCTACTTGTAAACGGGAAGGAGGTTCCTAAATGGCTTACTACTGGAAAGACTGCTTTATGCCAAAAAGATCCAAGCAAAGGTAGTGCTGTTGATAACTACAGGCCAATTTCATGCTTGCCACTTATGTGGAAACTGATGACAGGTATAATTTCTAATTCTGTCTATGATTATCTTGAAATCAACAAAATACTCCCATCTGAACAAAAAGGGTGTAAGAGAAAGAGTAGAGGAACGAAAGATCAACTACTAATAGACAAGACTGTCATGAAGGATTGCAAGAAAAGGCATACAAACTTAGGAATGGCCTGGATAGATTACAGAAAGGCCTACGATATGATTCCTCACTCCTGGATATTAGAGAGCCTAAAATGGTGAATGTAGCTGACAATGTAATAGAAATGCTCAAAAGATCAATGAACAACTGGAATATTAACTTAACTTCATCTGGTGATTTTTTAGGGAATGTTAACATTAAAAGGGGAATATTTCAAGGTGACAGCCTGTCACCTTTGCTGTTCGTCATATGTATGATACCTTTGAGTGGAATACTACGAAAGGTAAAGGTTTGCTACACCTTAAAGAATGGGGAGAAGTTAAATCATTTATTATTCATGGATGATTTGAAATTGTTTGGCAAAAATGAAAATGAAGTTAGCAGTCTGGTGTCAACTGTTCAGGTGTTTAGTGATGACATCAAGATGGAGTTCGGAGTAAAGAAGTGTGGGATATTAATAATGCACAGAGGAGCTGTTGCAAAGACTAAGACTAATGGAATAGTACTACCTTCAGGAGAAACTATAAAACACATTAATGAAGATGGATACAAATATCTTGGAATCGTAGAATTCGACAGCGTTAGGGAGAAAGAGATGAAAGAAGCATTCGCAACGGAATATTTCAGAAGGGTTAAACTAGTCTGCAAGAGCAAGTTAAATGGAAAGAATAAAATCAATGCTCTAAATACATGGGCTATCTCACTTTTGAGATATGGTGCAGGTATTCTTAACTGGCGAGTAAATGAAGCTGACCACATGGATGGAAACACCAGGAAAATTCTAACGATCAATAAAGAGTTCCATCCTAAAAGTGATATCGACCGTCTGTATGTGCCAAGAAAAAAGGGAGGTAGAGGACTGATCAGCTGCAAAAATTGCATAGCCTCTGAAGAGAACAATCTCGGGTGGTATGTTAAAAATAAGGTCGAGCCTCTTTTAAGAACTGTTAAAAGACAAGGTACTATTAAGACTGATGATGCTATGGAGCCAAAAGAGTACAAGAAACGTGAGAAAGAGAGAGTCTATAATGCCTGGAAGGAAAAAAGAATGTATGGACAGTACCTACGAGATATGGATGGGAAGGATCTTCAGAACTCGTGGAAATGGCTTCAGTCAAGTGACTTGAAAGGATGCACCGAAGCATTAAGTTGCAGTGCCCAAGAACAAGCACTGAGAACAAATAACATCAAACACTTTATTGATAAAAGTCGGGAGTCTCCTCTCTGCAGGATGTGTGACCAGGGAAATGAAACAGTCTCTCATATTGTTAGTGAATGTACTGTTCTTGCCCAAAAAGAATACTTAAAACGTCACAACAATGTGTGCCAGTACATCCATTGGAGATTATGTAAAAAGTTCGATCTAGAGGCAACAAAAAATTGGTATGAACACAAACCCGAAGGATGTGTTGAGAATGAAAAAGTAAAATTACTGTGGGACTTTGTCGTCCATCCAATGTGATAGGGAAATTGTTGCCAGAAAACCTGACATCGTCCGAGTTGATAAGGAGAACAAACTAACTAAGATAATTGATGTTGCAATTCCAGGGGATGCAAGAGTTGTGGAAACGGAAAGGGAGGAAATTGATAACTATCGGCCATTGCGTGATGAAATAGCGAGACTCTGGAGCATGAGGAAAGTAGAGATCATACCAGTTGTTGTTGGTGCATTAGGAGCTGTTTCAAAACAATTTGAAGCATACGTTGAAGCGATAGGGATCAAGATGAATGTGGAACATGCACAAAAGACAGCCTTGTTAGGCAGCGCCAGGATTTTACGTCTGGTATTAGGACAGTGAGGGAAAAGGAGAAAGAAGTGTGATTCCCTAGATAGCGGGAAGCTATCCGAAATCGCACTAATACTACCAAAGCAATAACAGCAAGCTTTGTGAATACAAACATTGAACATAATAATAATAATAATAATAATAATAATAATAATAATAATAATAATACGAAGAACTTTGGCAATGTAGACTTTCGCTTGGACTTCAAGGAAAGAGAACAACTAATGAGTAGAAGCCTTGGACCTGAGGTTACTGGTTGTCAAGGACAAAACTACCAGTGAAACACTGAGTGTAACAGTAGAAGCCATAACAATAATAATAATAATAATAATAATAATAATATTAACAACAATAATAATAAATGAATGTTTACTCCCTGTTTCTACAACCAATAAAACCTCTTGTTTGTTTGCTCAAAAGTGGACAATAAATAATTCTATAACTAAAAATAATCAATTTTATTTATCATCAAAAATGATTAAAAATGACTTTAGTTTTTTCTTGAATTTTGTTGTATCTTGTGCTTTGCGAAGTTTTTCAAGCAGTTTAGTCCAAAGTAAATGGTCCGGCCTTAGAAAATGACCTCTCGCAATACCTGGTCTTACCGGGAAGAGCTGCAAGGGTTGCAGTTCGGTTAATTGTAATGTTTTCTTTCAAGGCCGTAGGCGCACCCCCCCCCGCCTCATTCACAATAATGTATTATTAAACAAGTTTTGAAAATTATGCTCTCTTTCACCAATGAAGCTGCAAAAGAATGGAGATAAGGACATCTGTCAAAATTTGTGTGTTGAAAAAGTAATCATATTGCGGCATTTTGAACAGATTGGGGGGGGGCATGAAGTTGGTTTTTGGAGATATGATATAAGAAGAGCAAGTTGCAATAGTCCAGTTTGGATGAAGCGTGTGCAGAAATTAGTGTGTTTATGCAATCTGCTGGTAAGAAAGACTTTATTTTAGCAATACCTCTCAATGTTAAGTGATATTTAGAAACAATTTTGTTGATGTGAATTTCAAAACTCAATTCCTTATCCAACCATATCCCCAGGTTCTTAGCTGAACCAAAAATGCCTATGCGTTTTTTTATCAAGAACAAGACCACATATTTCAACTTGTTTTTGTCTAGTTGGGAGAGCCAATACTAAGATCTTTTATTTTTAAGAAGTGAGATGACATCCAATTTCCAAGAGAATTGTGACAGTTCGTTATCCCCGTGGTTAAGACCGTAGACTGAATCAAAGGAACCTTGAGGTGACTCGCGACAGCCTGTACCAATCTTACACAACAACTAATTTTATTGACTATTCACTTTTTTAACTCTTGGACATAAAATATCCTGGATTTAATTTTCAGGATTGAACGTAGCAAATTCAAAAAACGTTTGTTTTGAGACAACTCAAGCAAACATTTTGACTTCAATTTTCGATTTTGTTTCATCAAAGTTAAAAAACTCTCATTTCCAAAACAAAAACAAAATACAATAATGTTTGTATTAGTTGCATAAGCATACGGCCAGAAAACGTTCTTCTTTTCACCTGATGCTTCCAACAACGGTAAAAAATGTCCCGTCTCCGTGCGTGATCGTGATTGTGCTCATGGTTCCACCCTGCTACAGCGTGCCAAGCTTCTAGCATGGCACGTCACGTTGTTTGTTCTTTCAACAAGTTTACATTTTATCCAATGAACAATTTGCAAAATGATATCATACTTGGTAGCCTCATTCCAAAGCAAAAGCGAGCGTTTGAATCTCAGGCACTTACCTTATACGGGCAAGTAAACAGAAACGAAGAACACAGAGCACAAACCCAGAACACAACATTTTCCCCACTCACCAACATCTACTCGCTTGCGCGTGCGCGTCGCATGTCAAAAATAGGATAAAAAGATTGATAGACTTGGTGATTATCAGCAAAACCGTATACATTGAACGAATTATCATGAATGTGGGAATATAAAGATTGTATGTAAATATTTAATAATGCCGGACTGGGCACTGATCCTTCAGGAACTCCGTGTTCTAAACTGTATCGGCCTGAGACAGTGCCATTAACTTGCTGGTCATGACAAACTAAGAACGAGTTAAACCACTTTAAAGCTGTTCCTCTAACTTTAACGCTGTTCCTTTGGACAAATGTATCTAGTTCTTCAATGTGTTTACTTTTTAGCACTGTTCGCCCCAAAGGAAATTTTCTATATTTTTCAATGGAGCCAATTCGATGCTAATCCACGTGTCGTAGGCCAACAATTCCATCTCTTTCACGTCATATGTACGAAATTCAATCCCACTGAAAGCATTCCCAATTTCAGAATGTGGCACTTTATTTCCAGTTGCCAACTTCAGAATGGATAACATAATTGATTGGTCAAAAACATCAAGATTCACTTTTACATTTGAGCTTGGCGTTATTGACTTCAGCCGTTCTACCAGGAAATTCGGGTCACTGACTTTGTCTGTTGCAACAAAACAGTCGGCCAGAAATCTTACTTTCAACAAAACTTCATCATTTGGCAACTGTTAGACAATGTAATTAAAGATCAATTATACTTGTATATGTTATAATATTTTATATAATAAACAATTTTAACAATGATCAGTAGCATTGAATTTAAACTTACAAACCTTGTTAAAAATGTCACGGATTAAATTCTGTGCGTCTCTATTTCCGATCGTGCCATCCAAGTGTGATCTTTTCAACTGATAATAAATATAATAATAATCTATTAAATTAATACACATGACACATATAATTATTATCATCAACTTTAAATTGAAAATTACAAACCTTGTTTAAAGCGCGACGAAATATATTACGTTTGTCTTTCTGTCTGATTATTTCATCACCAAGGCATTTTATCAACTGATAAGAAATATAGTAATAATCTATTAAATTAATACATATACGAACGAAAGATTCTACTTTATTAATACATATATAATATATATTATCATTATTACTACGTTCAGTAGCTTTGTTGTCATCAATAAGTTATTTTAATACCTGATAAGAAATTTCCTCTTCGCCGTCATGTGATGAAGTTTTCTCTGTCAAACTGAATCGTAGAAAGCTGCACAGAAAAGAAATAATTTCGTAGCGCTCTCCCTTCAATAATTCCTCAATTAACTCGTTTTTGTTTTTCGCGAAATAGACGTGAATAGAAGCCAGGAACTCCATAATAGTTCGGTGTTTGAACATATATTTAGTAGTGTCTCCAAAACTGTTCTTCACACCAAGCAGAAACCCTTCAATAAACTTTTCATCCTTACACTCTAGCTCCGTCTTTTTGAAAATAATGCTTCCTGAACGGTACAGCTCGAATGCCTGTTTACAGATCTCCAATAACTGCTTTGAATAACACGAAAAGATTTCCCATCCAAGATTTTGGTTGTCCAAATCTTTGTTTTGGAAGTGCTGCCTCATGAAAAAAAATAGCATCCAGCTATGAAGATCAGTCTTGTTGGTGAATAATTTCCCTTCTGCTGATAGCATGACAACACAACAAATTGTATTTAAAAATTGAGGAATTGTTGCAATGTAAGATATATTTGTCAATTTCTGAATTGCCTCTTTAATTTTTTGTTCTGTTAATGAAGATTCATCCTGACTCTTGTCTGTTGAAAGTTTAGGAAACTTTTTAATGTATTCTTCAATCTGGCCATCATTGAGTCCAAGTATTTCTAATTTCTGGCTCTTCTGTCCGATGGAATTAACATGGTGTCTGGCATGAGGTCTGCCAAGAATTATGAATCTTGATTTGAAGAATTTTTCTGTGAACGCTTTCATAATTTTGACAGGCTCTTGCAGTTCATCCAAACCATCAATCAAAAAGACTGTGGTTGCCACATTGTCGAAAGGCATATTTCCGAACTGTTCCTTCAAATATTCCTCAATGAAGATTACAGGTTCTCTATCTCTGCCACTTTCATGAAAGAAACTGTTCAATTGTCTGCACGTTATGTAGAAAAGACAGTGCTTCCGACTGGATTCTTTACAGGCCCAATCAAAGGCCACTTTCTTTGCTAGAACGGACTTGCCAATTCCAGCTAAACCACCAATAAACATGATTCGTTCTTTTTCATTGTCTTCAATCATATTTATCAATTGACCAACTTTAATAGTTTTCACATTACCTTTAACAAAGTCAAGGTGCTTTTCCAATTCATCACGATAGCTCTGGTCCTTAGCTGTGCATCCCTTATCCTCCTCCACTATCTTTAAATTCACAGAAAAATCGTTGATATCCAAATTCAGCGAAATAATACAATTTTCAATTGCATCAACACAATTGACCTCGTGTTTTGAGCAATCGTTCCGATACTTTTCTCGTAAGCCGGAAAAATCTTACAAAAATGAAAGGATTTGCATTACTAATATTCATGTTAGGGAATTATCCGACCCAGGCGGGGAACTCCCTTTCGATCAGAGACAAAAATGTCGCCGAATCAAGCGAGCCGAATCAAAAATATGTGAGCACAATTATGAAAAGTACCTTGTAAGCTTGAAGAGGCCAACGTACAGTAATTTTGTTCCTTATCCATCTTGATCTCTAATAATGGAAAAGAATATAATAGATATTAACTGTTTGCAGCTAGACGTGTAGCTTATCAAAATATATACCGAGAGATTCGCGTGGACTGAAAAAAGGATATATGTGTTCAGCTTGTATGTGTTCAACAGTCGTAGAGATCGAACTGAAATGGGGGCAAATGTTCGCAAAAGACTCTCACTATAAATGCTTAGTTTCGAAAACTATTCAACGTGAATGCAAAAGTTAGGAAGAGCCTCTACCTTCGGCTCTTCTACCACTGTTCCGTGCAGCCGGTCTAACCGGTCGTCCTGGAAACACATCGCATTCAATTCATTTACTCCGTTACATTACGAGGCTTTATTGTTCTGCCCCCTCCTCAACCAAATGACCGCACGGGTTCCCGGAATTATTCCGGGAATCTAAAATGGACAAATGACTAACTTGAATTTGCTGTCGAGGTAATGTAATCTATTTTTTTATGGACTTTAAAAGGCACTGCAGCCAATATCTCTGTCGCCGTGAAGCAGAATTTAAGTGACGGTGATGTAGGCCTTCCTATCTGAACTTCAATATTATATTTACTAACTACTAACTGCAAGAATGCCGATTGAGCATAAAGAACATTTAATGTATTAACATAAAGCTGCAAAACTCGTCATTAACCATCAAAACCAAAACTAAGCGGAAATGATCATTCCCTACAAATAAGCAATGGTGCGTAACATGTTCTGTTGTCCGCTTCGCAGTCTCCTATCCAGTCACTATTTCAGAATCTTCGATAAAAACTCGACAAGTATACTAGGTAATTCTTGCCAAACTATGCCCAAATAAGTTCAAAATGGTCCGAAGAAGTTTTGTAAATGAAACAAGGATATAGCCCCTGGAGAAAACAGTTTGGTCTTTTATTTCGATGAGTAATATCTTAAAGGAATTTATTCGGCATACACTGATTGCAAAAAAACAAAAACACTTTGAAAATATGAGCAACGATATTTGCGATTGCGACACATGATGAGGAGGGATGAGAATATTCAAACATGGCAAAAGTAATTTCGTATGAACAACACCAGATATTGTTATGGATAAATTAGAAAATAATAAAGCATATTTTATGGTCTTCATTTGGCCTTAAGATAAAAAATATCTCAATTTTAGACGAGTCAAAGTTGGGCATCGGCAACCTCAGCCATGTTTTCAAAACGTAAATAATGCAAGTATTTGATTGATATGCCCATGTTGAAATAAAAGTCATAAAAACATTTAAACAGTCTTCTGGTATTAAGAAATAAATTAATTGTATATTAGTATGGTAATAAAGTGCTCAGGGTCATAAACTTACCTCTTATAGTCTTCAAAACTGCATTTTTACAACTTACAATCACAGAGCACAACACAACAAACTAAATGAATCGTAATGTAATCCACAAATTAACTTAACGAGAAGAATCAACAACTGAGAATGATGGGATCGAAAGGGAGTTCTCCGCCTGGGTTGGGTAATTCCCTAACATGAATATTAGTAATGCAATTCAACTCAAGATAAATGGAATACAAAAAATGATCCATTTCAAGAAAACATAATTACTCATCAAAGTTTTTAAGGGTCATTCATCCAAGCGAAATTTTTAGTCTGGAGTATACAAAGAGATGTTTTAATCCAGCAATTACTTAAAGCCTTACTTTTATCAAATTTGAAGTCAACAATAAAGCACGAGAACAAAAGGTTTCCAGAACGTTTGTGGGTGTAATTGAAGGGCTATCTTTAAAACACCGAATCCGGAATCCGGAATACGGAGTACAGAATACGGAATCCGGAATGGTAATAATAATAATGATTATTATCATTTAACTCTTCAACATAGCGAAAAAGATATTTACAAAAAAAGCAAAATTGCGATTGCATTACTCGCCAGCCCATGCTTAAAGGAAGCTATTGTTACGCTGCTCTTTATCACACCTGGTATGCTATTCTAGAGTATGTACTCCTAATACATACAGAATTCATGCCGACGGCCACAATGGATGTGCTAGGAAATAGAACGGTGACCTTTGTCCTCACATTGTATCTGATTTCTCTTCTCTGGAATAGCTCAGGCAAAAATACAGGGTTCTGATGATACAATGTCTTGCAAACCTCTATCATCAGTCTTTGTGAAATATACAGTATCACCCCGAACTTTGTCATCAAGCAAATCCTTTTTGCTGGTCTCAAAACCATTGTTTTGTAACCCTCTCGTGGTTAATGGATGTCCACCTTTCACCTCTATTGAAATATGTAGCGTTCAAATTATTCACCAACAAATGTCATTATACCGTGGATGAACAACTGTCAGTTCAGCTTTTTGCAGTTATTTTGTGGCTGTCGAAACAAATATTTTGATCTATGGATACGGATGAAGCTTTTTAAGTTTTCAAATTGCAAACTTCACTTCGGATCTTTCGTTAATTCTTTACTCCTATCCAGGAGATAAAAGCAGAGAGTTCTTGA
>RQOL01000346.1:0-49509 GCA_013076295.1 Sanderia malayensis
ACTTCCCACTTTTTCTTGACTTCCACTTTTGATGACTTCCCATTTTTGAACTTCCCTTTTGGTGACTTCCCACTTCTTAATGATTTCCCACTTTTGATGACTTCTTACTTTTCTTGACTTCCCACTTTTCCTTGATTTCCCATTTTTGATCACTTCCCACATTTGATGACTTCCCATTTTTGGTGACTTCCCACTTTTTCTTGAGTTCCCACTTTTGATGACTTCCCACATTTGATGACTTCTTACTTTTTCTTGACTTCCCGCTTTTTCTTCACTTCCCACTTTTGATGACTTCCCACTTTTCTTGACTTCCCACTTTTGATGACTTCTCAATATCGGTGACTTCCCACTTTGTGTGACTTCCCTCTTTTCTTGACTTCCCACTTTTGACGATATCCCACTTTTGGTGACTTCCGACTTTGATGACTTCCCACTTTTGGTGACTTCCCAGTTTTTCTGACTTTCCTTTTCCTGACTACCCACTTTTGATGACTACCCACTTTTGATGACTTCCACTTTTCTTCACTTCCCATTTTTGATGACTTCCCGCTTTTTCATCACTTCCCACTTTTTGATGACTTCCCCTTTGGTGACTTCCCACTTCTTAATGATTTCCTACTTTTGATGACTTACAACTTTTGATGACTTCCCACTTTTTCTTGACTTCCCACTTTTGATGACTTCTCATATTTTCTTCATTCCACGTTTCTTGACTTCCCCCTTTTGATGACTTCCCACTCTTGATGATTCCCACTTTTGATGGCTACCCACTTTTGATACTTCCCACTTTGGTGACTTCCTACCTTTTCATGATTTCCCACTTTTGATGAACTTCCACATTTGATTACTTCCCACTTTTTGTGACTTCCACTTTTTCTTGACTTCCACCTTTGATGACTTCCTTCTTTTGATGACTTCCCTCTTCCCCTTCACTTCCCACTTTTGATGACTTCCCACTTTTTCTTGATTTCCCCCTTTTGATGACTTCCCACATTTGATGACTTCCCACTTTTTCTTGACTTCCCACTTTTGATTACTTCCCACTTTTGATGACTTCCCACTCTTTTTTTGTCTTCCCACTATTTTTCGACTTTCACTTTTGATGACTTTCCTCTTTTGATGCCTTCCCTCTTTTTCATCACTTCCCACTTTTGATGACTTCCCATTTTTTTTTTTTCCACTTTTGATAGCTTCCCCTTTGGTTGACTTCTCACTTTTTCTTGACTTCCCACTTTTCATAACTTCCCACTTTTGACGACTTCCCCTTTTGGTGACTTCCCACTTTTGATGACTTCCCACTTTTGTGACTTCCCACCTTTTCATGATTTCCCACTTTGATGACCTCCACATTTTTATTCCCACTTTTTGTGACTTCCCACTTTTTCTTGACTTCCACTTTTGATGACTTCCTTCTTTTGGTGACTTCCCTCTTTTTCATCACTTCCCACTTTTGATGACTTCCACTTTTTCTTGATTTTTCCACTTATGATAACTTCCCCTTTGGTGACTTCTCACTTTTTCTTGACTTCCACTTTTTCTTGATTTCCCATTTTTGACTTCCACTTTGGTGACTTCCTACTTTTCATGATTTCCCACTTTTGATGACTTCCTACTTTTCTTCACTTCCCACTTTTTCTTCACATCCCAGTTTTGATGATTTCCCACTTTTGCTGGCTCCCACGTTTTCTTGACTTCCCACTTTTGATGACTTCCCACATTTGATGACTTCCCATTTTTTCTTGACATCCTGCTTTTCTTCACTTCCCACTTTTGATGACTTGCCACTTTTGATGACTTCCCACTTTTTCTTGACTTCCCACTTTTAATGACTTCTCATATTTCTTGACTTCCCACGTTTTCTTGACTTCCCATTTTTGATGACTTCCCACTCTTGATGACTTCCCACTTTTGATGGCTTCCCACTTTTGATGACTTCCCCTTATTTTTTGACTTCCCACTTTTGATGACTTCCGACTTTATTGATTTCCCCCTTTTGGTGACTTCCCACTTCTTAATGATTTCCCACTTTTGATGACTTCTCACTTTTTCTTGACTTCCCACTTTTTCTTGATTTCCCATTTTTGATGACTTCCCACATTTGATGACTTCCCATTTTTGGTGACTTCCCACTTTTTCTCGAGTTCCCACTTTTGATGACTTCCCACATTTGATGACTTCTTACTTTTTCTTGACTTCCCGGTTTTTCTTCACTTCCCACTTTTGATGACTTCCCACTTTTTTTTTATTTTCCACTTTTGATAGCTTCCCCTTTGGTTGACTTCTCACTTTTTCTTGACTTCCCACTTTCATAACTTCCCACTTTTGACGACTTCCCCTTTTGGTGACTTCCCACTTCTTAATGATTTCCCACTTTTGATGACTTTTCACCTTTTCTTGACTTCCCACGTTTTCTTGACTTCCCACTTTTGATGACTTCCCACTCTTGATGACTTCCCACTTTTGATGGCTTCCCACTTTTGATGACTTCCCACTTTTGATGACTTCCCACTTTTTCTTGATTTTTCCACTTATGATAACTTCCCCCTTTGGGTGACTTCTCACTTTTTCTTGACTTCCCACTTTTCATAACCTCCCACTTTTGACGACTTCCCCTTTTGGTGACTTCCCACTTCTTAATGATTTCCCACTTTTGATGACTTCTCACCTTTTCTTGACTTCCCACTTTTTCTTGATTTCCCATTTTTGATGACTTCCCACTTTTGGTGACTTCCTACCTTTTCATGATTTCCCACTTTTGATGACTTCCTACTTTTTCTTCACTTCCCACTGTTTCTTCACATCCCAGTTTTGATGATTTCCCACTTTTGCTGGCTTCCCACGTTTTCTTGACTTCCCACTTTTGATGACTTTCCACATTTGATGACTTCCCATTTTTTCTTGACATCCTGCTTTTTCTTCACTTCCCACTTTTGATGACTTCCCACTTTTGATGACCTCCACTTTTTCTTGACTTCCCACTTTTGATGACTTCTCATATTTTCTTGACTTCCCACGTTTTCTTGACTTCCCACTTTGATGACTTCCCACTCTTGATGACTTCCCACTTTTGATGCTTCCCACTTTTGATGACTTCCCACTTTTGATGACTTCCCACTTTTCTTGACTTCCCACTTTTGATTACTTCCCACTTTGATGACTTCCCACTTATTTTTTGACTTCCCACTTTTGATGACTACCGACTTTGTGGTGACTTCCGACTTTTATTGATTTCCCCCTTTTGGTGACTTCCCACTTCTTAATGATTTCCCACTTTTGATGACTTCTCACTTTTTCTTGACTTCCCACTTTTTCTTGATTTCCCATTTTTGATGACTTCCCACATTTGATGACTTCCCATTTTTGGTGACTTCCCACTTTTTCTCGAGTTCCCACTTTTGATGACTTCCCACATTTGATGACTTCTTACTTTTTCTTGACTTCCCGCTTTTTCTTCACTTCCCACTTTTGATGACTTCCCACTTTTTCTTGACTTCACCCACTTTTGATGACTTCTCATATCGGTGACTTCCACTTTTGTGACTTCCCTCTTTTTCTTGACTTCCACTTTTTACAATATCCCATTGTGGTGACTTCCGACTTTTGATGACTTTCCCACTTTTGGTGACTTCCAAGTTTTCTTGACTTTCCACTCTTTCCTGACTACCCACTTTTGATGACTACCCACTTTTGATGACTTCCCACTTTTTCTTCACTTCCATTTTGATGATTTCCCAATTTTTCTTCACTTCCCACTTTTGATGACTTCTCACTATCGGTGACTTCCCACTTTTTGTGACTACCCGCATTTTCTTGACTTCCCACTTCTTGATTTTTCCACTTTTGATGACTTCCCACTTTTCTTCACTTCCCAATTTTGATGATTTCCCACTATCGGTGACTTCCCACTTTTGTGACTTCCCACTTTTTCTTGACATCTATTTTTGATGACTTCCCACTTTTTCTTGACTTCTCACTATCGGGTGACTTCCCACTTATTGTGACTTCCCGCTTTTTCTTGACTTCCCACTTTTGATGACTTCCCAGTTTTAATGATTTCCCACTTTTCGTGACTTCCCACTTTTTCTTGATTTCCCACTTTTGATGACTTCCCACTCTTGATGACTTCCCACTATTTTCTTGACTTCCCACTTTGGTGACTTCCCACTTTTGATGACTTCCAACTTTTGGTGACTTCCCAGTTTTTCTTGACATCCTATTTTGATGACTTCCCACTTTTCTTGACTTCCCACTTTTGATGACTTCCCTCTTTTGATGACTTCTCCTTTTTCTTCACTTCCACTTTTTGATGACTTCCCACTTTTTCTTTCACTTCCCACTTTTTCTTGACTTCCTACTTTTGATCACTTCCCACTTTTGATGACTTCCTACTTTTGATGACTCCCACTTTTCTTGACCTCCCACTTTTGATGACTTCCCACTTTTGATGTTTTCCACTTTGATGACTTCCCACTTTTTCTTGACTTCCCACTTTGTGACTTTCCACATTTGATGACTTCCCACATTTTCTTGATTTCCCGCTTTTTCTTCACTTCCCACTTTTCATGACTTTCCACTTTTTCTTGACTTCCCACCTTTGATGACTTCCCACTATCGGTGACTTCCCACTTTTTGTGACTCCCACTTTTCTTGACCTCCAATTTTGATGACTTTCCTCTTTTGATGACTTCCCGCTTTTCATCACTTCCCACTTTTGATGACTTCCCACTTTTTCTTCATTTTTCCTCTTTTGATAGCTTCCCACATTGGGTGACTTCTCACTTTTTTTTAATTTCCCACTATTTGATGACTTCCCACTTTTCTTGACTTCCCACTTTTGATGACTCCCCACTTTTGATGTTTTCACACTTTTGATGACTTCCCACTTTTTCTTGATATTACAATTTTTATGACTTCCAACTTTTGATGACTTCCCATTTACGGTGACTTCCTACTTCTTCATGATTCCCACTTTTGATGGCTTCTCATATTTTCTTGACTTCCCACTTTTTCTTCTCTTCCCACTTTTGATGACTTCCCACTCTTGATGACTTCCCACATTTGATGACTTCCCACCTTTGATGACTTCCCACTATCGGTGACTTCCCACTTTTTGTGACTTCCCACTTTTTCTTAACTTCCACTTTTGAAGACTTTCCTCTTTTGATGACTTCCCGCTTTTTCATCACTTCCCACTTTTGATGACTTCCCACTTTTTCTTCATTTTTCCACTTTTGATAAATTCCCACATTGGGTGACTTCTCACTTTTCCTTGATTTCCCACCTTTGATGACTTCCCACTTTTGATGACTTCCCACTTTTTCTTGACTTCCCACTTTTGATGACTTTCCACTTTGATGTTTTCACACTTTTGATGACTTCCCACTTTTCGTGACTTCCCAGTTTTTCTTGATTTCCCACTTTTGATGACTTCCAACTTTTGGTGACTTCCCAGTTTTTGCTTGGACATCCTATTTTTGATGACTTCCCACTTCGATCCCACTTGTGTGACTTCCTCTTTTGTGACTTCTCTTTTTTTACTTCCCCTTTTGATGCTTCCTTTTCTTGACTTCCCACTTTTCTGACTTCCACTTTTGATCACTTCCCACTTTTGATGACTTCCTACTTTTGATGACTCCCACTTTTTGTTGACTCCACTTTTGATGACTTCCCACTTTATGTTCCCATTTTGATGACTTCCCACTTTTTTGACTTCCACTTTTTCTTGACTTCCTACTTTGATCACTTCCCACTTTGATGACTTCCTACTTTATGACCTCCCACTTTTTGTTGACCTACCACTTTTGAGACTTCCCACTTTTGATGTTTTCCAATTTTGATGACTTCCCCTTCCTCATTTCCCACTTTTGATGACTTCCCACTTTTTCTTGATTTCCCCCTTTGATGACTTCCCACATTTGATGACTTCCCACTTCTCTTGACTTCCCACTTTGATGACTTCCCACTATCGGTGACTTCCCACTTTTTGTGACTTCCCACTTTTTCTTAACTTCCACTTTTGAAGACTTCCTCTTTTGATGACTTCCGCTTTTTCATCACTTCCCTATTTTGATGGACTTCCCACTTTTTCTTCATTTTCCACTTTTGATAAATTCCCACATTGGGTGACTTCTCACTTTTCCTTGACTTTACCCACTTTTGACTCCACTTTTCTTGACCCACTTTTGATGACTTCCACTTTTTTCTTGACTTCCCACTTTTGTGACTTTACCACATTTGATGACTCTTCCCACATTTTCTTTCTTGATTTCCCGCTTTTTCTTCACTTCCCACTTTTCATGACTTTCCACTTTTTCTTGACTTCCCACCTTTGATGACTTCCCACTATCGGTGACTTCCCACTTTTTGTGACTTCCCACTTTTTCTTGACCTCCAATTTTGATGACTTTCCTCTTTTGATGACTTCCCGCTTTTTCATCACTTCCCACTTTTGATGACTTCCCACTTTTTCTTCATTTTTCCTCTTTTGATAGCTTCCCACATTGGGTGACTTCTCACTTTTTTTTAATTTCCCACTATTGATGACTTCCCACTTTTTCTTGACTTCCCACTTTTGATGACTCCCCACTTTTGATGTTTTCACACTTTTGATGACTTCCCACTTTTTCTTGATATTACAATTTTTATGACTTCCAACTTTTGATGACTTCCCATTTACGGTGACTTCCTACTTCTTCATGATTTCCCACTTTTGATGGCTTCTCATATTTTCTGACTTCCCACTTTTTCTTCTCTTCCCACTTTTGATGACTTCCCACTCTTGATGACTTCCCACATTTGATGACTTCCCACCTTTGATGACTTCCCACTATCGGTGACTTCCCACTTTTTGTGACTTCCCACTTTTTCTTAACTTCCACTTTTGAAGACTTTCCTCTTTTGATGACTTCCCGCTTTTTCATCACTTCCCACTTTTGATGACTTCCCACTTTTTCTTCATTTTTCCACTTTTGATAAATTCCCACATTGGGTGACTTCTCACTTTTCCTTGATTTCCCACCTTTGATGACTTCCCACTTTTGATGACTTCCCACTTTTTCTTGACTTCCCACTTTTGATGACTTTCCACTTTTGATGTTTTCACACTTTTGATGACTTCCCACTTTTCGTGACTTCCCAGTTTTTCTTGATTTCCCACTTTTGATGACTTCCAACTTTTGGTGACTTCCCAGTTTTTCTTGACATCCTATTTTTGATGACTTCCCACTTTGTGTGACTTCCCACTTTTTCTTGACTTCCCACTTTGATGACTTCCGTCTTTTGATGACTTCTCTTTTTTCCTTCACTTCCCACTTTTGATGACTTCCCACTTTTTCTTGACTTCCCACTTTTTCTTGACTTCCTACTTTTGATCACTTCCCACTTTTGATGACTTCCTACTTTTGATGACCTCCCACTTTTTGTTGACCTACCACTTTTGATGACTTCCCACTTTTGATGTTTTCCCAATTTTGATGACTTCCCACTTTTTCTTGACTTCCCACTTTTGATGACTTTCCACATTTGATGACTTCCCACTTTTTCTTGATTTCCCGCTTTTTCTTCACTTCCCACTTTTGATGACTTTCCACTTTTTCTTGACTTCCCACCTTTGATGACTTCCCACTATCGGTGACTTCCCACTTTTTGTGACTTCCCACTTTTTCTTGACTTCCACTTTTGATGACTTTCCTCTTTTGATGACTTCCCGCTTTTTCATCACTTCCACTTTTGATGACTTCCCACTTTTTCTTCATTTTTCCACTTTTAATAACTTCCCACATAGGGTGACTTCTCACTTTTTCTTGATTTCCCACTTTTGATGACTTCCTACTTTTGATGACTTCCCACTTTTTTTTGACTTCCCACTTTTGATGACTTTCCACTTTTGATGTTTTCACACTTTTGATGACCTCCCACTTTTTCTTGATATTACATTTTTTATGACTTCCAACTTTTGATGACTTCCCATTTTCGGTGACTTCCTACTTCTTCATGATTTCCCACTTTTGATGGCTTCTCATATTTTCTTGACTTCCCACTTTTTCTTCACTTCCCACTTTTGATGACTTCCCACTCTTGATGACTTCCCACTTTTGATGACTTCCCACTTTTGATGACTTCCCACTTTTTGTGACTTCCTACCTTTTCATGATTTCCCACTTTTGATGACTTCCTACTTTTCTTCACTTCCTACTTTTTCTTGACTTCCCAGTTTTCATGATTTCCCACTTTTGATGACTTCCCACATTTGATTACTTCCCACTTTTTGTGACTTCCCATTTTTCTTGACTTCCACCTTTGATGACTTCCTTCTTTTGATGACTTCCCTCTTTTCCTTCATTTCCCACTTTTGATGACTTCCCACTTTTTCTTGATTTCCCCCTTTTGATGACTTCCCACATTTGATGACTTCCCACTTTCTCTTGACTTCCCACCTTTGATGACTTCCCACTATCGGTGACTTCCCACTTTTTGTGACTTCCCACTTTTTCTTAACTTCCACTTTTGAAGACTTTCCTCTTTTGATGACTTCCCGCTTTTTCATCACTTCCCTATTTTGATGACTTCCCACTTTTTCTTCATTTTTCCACTTTTGATAAATTCCCACATTGGGTGACTTCTCACTTTTCCTTGATTTCCCACTTTTGATGACTTCCCACTTTTGATGACTTCCCACTTTTTCTTGACTTCCCACTTTTGATGACTTCCCACTTTTTCTTGATTTCCCGCTTTTTCTTCACTTCCCACATTTGATGACTTTCCACATTTTCTTGACTTCCCACCTTTGATGACTTCCCACTATCGATGACTTCCCACTTTTTGTGACTTCCCACTTTTTCTTGACTTCCACTTTTGATGACTTTCCTCTTTTGATGACTTCCCGCTTTTTCATCACTTCCCACTTTTGATGACTTCCCACTTTTTCTTCATTTTTCCACTTTTGATAACTTCCCACATTGGGTGACTTCTCACTTTTTCTTGATTTCCCACTTTTGATGACTTCCCACTTTTGATGACTTCCCACTTTTTCTTGACTTCCTACTTTTGATGACTTTTCACTTTTGATGACTTTCCTCTTTTGATGACTTCCCGCTTTTTCATCACTTCCCACTTTTGATGACTTCCCACTTTTTCTTCATTTTTCCACTTTTGATAACTTCCCACATTGGGTGACTTCCTACCTTTTCATGATTTCCCACTTTTTCTTCACTTCCCACTTTTGATGACTTCCCACTTTTTCTTGACTTCCCACTTTTGATGACTTCTCATATTTTCTTGACTTCCCACGTTTTCTTGACTTCCCACTTTTGATGACTTCCCACTCTTGATGACTTCCCACTTTTGATGATTTCCCACTATTGATGACTTCCCACTTTTGGTGACTTCCCACCTTTTCATGATTTCCCACTTTTGATGACTTCCCACATTTGATTACTTCCCACTTTTTGTGACTTCCCACTTTTTCTTCACTTCCACTTTTGATGACTTCACACATTTGATGACTTCATACTTTTCATAACTTCCCACTTTTGACGGCTTCCCCTTTTGGTGACTTCCCACTTCTTAATGATTTCCCACTTTTGATGACTTCTCACTTTTTCTTGACTTTCCACTTTTTCTTGATTTCCCATTTTTGATGACTTCCCACATTTGATGACTTCCCATTTTTGGTGACTTCCCACTTTTTCTTGACTTCCCACTTTTTGTGACTTCCCTTTTTTTCTTGACTTCCCACTTTTGACGATATCCCACTTTTGGTGACTTCCGACTTTTGATGACTTCCGACTTTTGGTGACTTCCCAGTTTTTCTTGACTTTCCGCTTTTTCCTGACTACCAACTTTTGATAACTTCCCACTTTTTCTTGACTTCCCACTTTTGATGACTTCTCAATATCGGTGACTTGCCACTTTTTGTGACTTCCCTCCTTTTCGTGACTTCCCACTTTTGACGATATCCCACTTTTTGTTGACCTCCTACTTTTGATGACTTCGCACTTTTGATGACTTCCCACTTTTTCTTGACTTCCACTTTTGATGACTTCCTTCTTTTGGTGACTTCCCTCTTTTTCATCACTTGCCACTTTTGATGACTTCCCACTTTTTCTTGATTTTTCCACTTATGATAACTTCCCCCTTTGGGTGACTTCTCACTTTTTCTTGACTTCCCACTTTTCATAACCTCCCACTTTTGACGACTTCCCCTTTTGGTGACTTCCCACTTCTTAATGATTTCCCACTTTTGATGACTTCTCACTTTTTCTTGACTTCCCACTTTTTCTTGATTTCCCATTTTTGATGACTTCCCACTTTTGGTGACTTCCTACCTTTTCATGATTTCCCACTTTTGATGACTTCCTACTTTTTCTTCACTTCCCACTTTTTCTTCACATCCCAGTTTTGATGATTTCCCACTTTTGCTGGCTTTCCACGTTTTCTTGACTTCCCACTTTTGATGACTTCCCACATTGATGACTTCCCATTTTTCTTGACATCCTGCTTTTTCTTCACTTCCCACTTTTGATGACTTGCCACTTTTGATGACTTCCCACTTTTTCTTGACTTCCCACTTTTGATGACTTCTCATATTTTCCTGACTTCCCACGTTTTCTTGACTTCCCACTTTTGATGACTTCCCACTCTTGATGACTTCCCACTTTTGATGGCTTCCCACTTTTGATGACTTCCCCTTATTTTTTGACTTCCCACTTTTGATGACTTCCGACTTTTATTGATTTCCCCCTTTTGGTGACTTCCCACTTCTTAATGATTTCCCACTTTTGATGACTTCTCACTTTTTCTTGACTTCCCACTTTTTCTTGATTTCCCATTTTTGATGACTTCCCACATTTGATGACTTCCCATTTTTGGTGACTTCCCACTTTTTCTCGAGTTCCCACTTTTGATGACTTCCCACATTTGATGACTTCTTACTTTTTCTTGACTTCCCGCTTTTTCTTCACTTCCCACTTTTGATGACTTCCCACTTTTTCTTGACTTCCCACTTTTGATGACTTCTCAATATCGGTGACTTCCCACTTTTTGTGACTTCCCTCTTTTTCTTGACTTCCCACTTTTGACGATATCCCATTGTTGTGACTTCCGACTTTTGATGACTTCCCACTTTTGGTGACTTCCCAGTTTTTCTTGACTTTCCACTTTTTCCTGACTACCCACTTTTGATGACTACCCACTTTTGATGACTTCCCACTTTTTCTTCACTTCCCATTTTTGATGACTTCCCGCTTTTTCATCACTTCCCACTTTTGATGACTTCCCCTTTTGGTGACTTCCCACTTCTTAATGATTTCCCACTTTTGATGACTTACAACTTTTGATGACTTCCCACTTTTTCTTGACTTCCCACTTTTGATGACTTCTCATATTTTCTTCACTTCCCACGTTTTCTTGACTTCCCCCTTTTGATGACTTCCCACTCTTGATGACTTCCCACTTTTGATGGCTACCCACTTTTGATGACTTCCCACTTTTGGTGACTTCCTACCTTTTCATGATTTCCCACTTTTGATGACTTCCCACATTTGATTACTTCCCACTTTTTGTGACTTCCCACTTTTTCTTGACTTCCACCTTTGATGACTTCCTTCTTTTGATGACTTCCCTCTTCCCCTTCACTTCCCACTTTTGATGACTTCCCACTTTTTCTTGATTTCCCCCTTTTGATGACTTCCCACATTTGATGACTTCCCACTTTTTCTTCACTTCCCACTTTTGATTACTTCCCACTTTTGATGACTTCCCACTCTTTTTTTGTCTTCCCACTTTATCTTTACTTCCACTTTTGATGACTTTCCTCTTTTGATGACTTACCTCTTTTTCATCACTTCCCACTTTTGATGACTTCCCACTTTTTTTTTATTTTTCCACTTTTGATAGCTTCCCCCTTTGGGTGACTTCTCACTTTTCCTTGACTTCCCACTTTTCATAACTTCCCATATTTGACGACTTCCCCTTTTGGTGACTTCCCACTTCTTAATGATTTCCCACTTTTGATGACTTCCAACTTTTGATGACTTCCCACTTTTTCTTGACTTCCCACTTTTCATGACTTCTCATATTTTCTTGACTTCCCACGCTTTCTTGACTTCCCCCTTTTGATGACTTCCCACTCTTGATGACTTCCCACTTTTGATGGCTTCCCACTTTTGATGACTTCCCACTTTTGGTGACTTCCTACCTTTTCATGATTTCCCACTTTTGATGACTTCCCACATTTGATTACTTCCCACTTTTTGTGACTTCCCACTTTTTCTTGACTTCCACCTTTGATGACTTCCTTCTTTTGATGACCTCCCTCTTTTCCTTCACTTCCTACTTTTGATGACTTTCCACTTTTTCTTGATTTCCCCCTTTTGATGACTTCCCACATTTGATGACTTCCCACTTTTTCTTTACTTCCCACTTTTGATTACTTCCCACTTTTGATGACTTCCCACTCTTTTTTGTCTTCCCACTATTTTCGACTTTCACTTTTGATGATATTCCTCTTTTGATGCCTTCCCTCTTTTCATCACTTCCCACTTTTGATGACTTCCCACTTTTTTTTTAATTTTCCACTTTTGATAGCTTCCCTCTTTGGTTGACTTCTCACTTTTTCTTGACTTCCCACTTTTCATAACTTCCCACTTTTGACGACTTCCCCTTTTGGTGACTTCCCACTTCTTAATGATTTCCCACTTTTGATGACTTTTCACCTTTTCTTGACTTCCCACCTTTTCTTGACTTCCCACTTTTGATGACTTCCCACCCTTGATGACTTCCCACTTTTGATGGTTTCCCACTTTTGATGACTTCCCACTTTTGATGACTTCCCACTTTTTCTTGATTTTTCCACTTATGATAACTTCCCCCTTTGGGTGACTTCTCACTTTTTCTTGACTTCCCACTTTTCATAACCTCCCACTTTTGACGACTTCCCCTTTTGGTGACTTCCCACTTCTTAATGATTTCCCACTTTTGATGACTTCTCACTTTTCTTGACTTCCCACTTTTTCTTGATTTTTCATTTTGGATGACTTCCCACCTTTTGGTGACTTCCTACCTTTTCATGATTTCCCACTTTTGATGACTTCCTACTTTTCTTCACTTCCCACTTTTTCTTCACATCCCAGTTTTGATGACTTCCCACTTTTGCTGGCTTCCCACGTTTTCTTGACTTCCCACTTTTGATGACTTCCCACATTTGATGACTTCCCATTTTTCTTGACATCCTGCTTTTTCTTCACTTCCCACTTTTGATGACTTCCCACTTTTGATGACCTCCCACTTTTTCTTGACTTCCCACTTTGATGACTTCTCATATTTTCTTGACTTCCCACGTTTTCTGACTTCCCACTTTTGATGACTTCCCACTTTTGATGACTTCCCACTTTTTCTTGATTTTTCCACTTATGATAACTTCCCCCTTTGGGTGACTTCTCACTTTTTCTTGACTTCCCACTTTTCATAACCTCCCACTTTTGACGACTTCCCCTTTTGGTGACTTCCCACTTCTTAATGATTTCCCACTTTTGATGACTTCTCACTTTTTCTTGACTTCCCACTTTTTCTTGATTTCCCATTTTGGATGACTTCCCACTTTTGGTGACTTCCTACCTTTTCATGATTTCCCACTTTTGATGACTTCCTACTTTTTCTTCACTTCCCACTTTTTCTTCACATCCCAGTTTTGATGACTTCCCACTTTTGCTGGCTTCCCACGTTTTCTTGACTTCCCACTTTTGATGACTTCCCACATTTGATGACTTCCCATTTTTTCTTGACATCCTGCTTTTTCTTCACTTCCCACTTTTGATGACTTCCCCCTTTTGATGACCTCCCACTTTTTCTTGACTTCCCACTTTTGATGACTTCTCATATTTTCTTGACTTCCCACGTTTTCTTGACTTCCCACTTTTGATGACTTCCCACTCTTGATGACTTCCCACTTTTGATGGCTTCCCACTTTTGATGACTTCCCACTTTTGGTGACTTCCCACCTTTTCATGATTTCCCACTTTTGATGAATTCCCACATTTGATTACTTCCCACTTTTTGTGACTTCCCATTTTTTCTTGAATTCCACTTTTGATGACTTCCCACATTTGATGACTTCGCACTTTTTCTTGACTTCCCACTTTTGATTACTTCCCACTTTTGATGACTTCCCACTTATTTTTTGACTTCCCACTTTTGATGACTTCCGACTTTTGGTGACTTCCGACTTTTATTGATTTCCCCCTTTTGGTGACTTCCCACTTCTTAATGATTTCCCACTTTTGATGACTTCTCACTTTTTCTTGACTTCCCACTTTTTCTTGATTTCCCATTTTTGATGACTTCCCACATTTGATGACTTCCCATTTTTGGTGACTTCCCACTTTTTCTCGAGTTCCCACTTTTGATGACTTCCCACATTTGATGACTTCTTACTTTTTCTTGACTTCCCGCTTTTTCTTCACTTCCCACTTTTGATGACTTCCAACTTTTTCTTGACTTCCCACTTTTGATGACTTCTCAATATCGGTGACTTCCCACTTTTTGTGACTTCCCTCTTTTTCTTGACTTCCCACTTTTGACGATATCCCATTGTTGGTGACTTCCGACTTTTGATGACTTTCCACTTTTGGTGACTTCCAAGTTTTTCTTGACTTTCCACTTTTTCCTGACTACCCACTTTTGATGACTTCCCACTTTTCATAACTTCCCATATTTGACGACTTCCCCTTTTGGTGACTTCCCACTTCTTAATGATTTCCCACTTTTGATGACTTCCAACTTTTGATGACTTCCCACTTTTTCTTGACTTCCCACTTTTCATGACTTCTCATATTTTCTTGACTTCCCACGCTTTCTTGACTTCCCCCTTTTGATGACTTCCCACTCTTGATGACTTCCCACTTTTGATGGCTTCCCACTTTTGATGACTTCCCACTTTTGGTGACTTCCTACCTTTTCATGATTTCCCACTTTTGATGACTTCCCACATTTGATTACTTCCCACTTTTTGTGACTTCCCACTTTTTCTTGACTTCCACCTTTGATGACTTCCTTCTTTTGATGACCTCCCTCTTTTCCTTCACTTCCCACTTTTGATGACTTTCCACTTTTTCTTGATTTCCCCCTTTTGATGACTTCCCACATTTGATGACTTCCCACTTTTTCTTTACTTCCCACTTTTGATTACTTCCCACTTTTGATGACTTCCCACTCTTTTTTTGTCTTCCCACTATTTTTCGACTTTCACTTTTGATGATATTCCTCTTTTGATGCCTTCCCTCTTTTTCATCACTTCCCACTTTTGATGACTTCCCACTTTTTTTTTAATTTTCCACTTTTGATAGCTTCCCTCTTTGGTTGACTTCTCACTTTTTCTTGACTTCCCACTTTTCATAACTTCCCACTTTTGACGACTTCCCCTTTTGGTGACTTCCCACTTCTTAATGATTTCCCACTTTTGATGACTTTTCACCTTTTCTTGACTTCCCACCTTTTCTTGACTTCCCACTTTTGATGACTTCCCACCCTTGATGACTTCCCACTTTTGATGGTTTCCCACTTTTGATGACTTCCCACTTTTGATGACTTCCCACTTTTTCTTGATTTTTCCACTTATGATAACTTCCCCCTTTGGGTGACTTCTCACTTTTTCTTGACTTCCCACTTTTCATAACCTCCCACTTTTGACGACTTCCCCTTTTGGTGACTTCCCACTTCTTAATGATTTCCCACTTTTGATGACTTCTCACTTTTTCTTGACTTCCCACTTTTTCTTGATTTCCCATTTTGGATGACTTCCCACTTTTGGTGACTTCCTACCTTTTCATGATTTCCCACTTTTGATGACTTCCTACTTTTTCTTCACTTCCCACTTTTTCTTCACATCCCAGTTTTGATGACTTCCCACTTTTGCTGGCTTCCCACGTTTTCTTGACTTCCCACTTTTGATGACTTCCCACATTTGATGACTTCCCATTTTTTCTTGACATCCTGCTTTTTCTTCACTTCCCACTTTTGATGACTTCCCACTTTTGATGACCTCCCACTTTTTCTTGACTTCCCACTTTTGATGACTTCTCATATTTTCTTGACTTCCCACGTTTTCTTGACTTCCCACTTTTGATGACTTCCCACTTTTGATGACTTCCCACTTTTTCTTGATTTTTCCACTTATGATAACTTCCCCCTTTGGGTGACTTCTCACTTTTTCTTGACTTCCCACTTTTCATAACCTCCCACTTTTGACGACTTCCCCTTTTGGTGACTTCCCACTTCTTAATGATTTCCCACTTTTGATGACTTCTCACTTTTTCTTGACTTCCCACTTTTTCTTGATTTCCCATTTTGGATGACTTCCCACTTTTGGTGACTTCCTACCTTTTCATGATTTCCCACTTTTGATGACTTCCTACTTTTTCTTCACTTCCCACTTTTTCTTCACATCCCAGTTTTGATGACTTCCCACTTTTGCTGGCTTCCCACGTTTTCTTGACTTCCCACTTTTGATGACTTCCCACATTTGATGACTTCCCATTTTTTCTTGACATCCTGCTTTTTCTTCACTTCCCACTTTTGATGACTTCCCACTTTTGATGACCTCCCACTTTTTCTTGACTTCCCACTTTTGATGACTTCTCATATTTTCTTGACTTCCCACGTTTTCTTGACTTCCCACTTTTGATGACTTCCCACTCTTGATGACTTCCCACTTTTGATGGCTTCCCACTTTTGATGACTTCCCACTTTTGGTGACTTCCCACCTTTTCATGATTTCCCACTTTTGATGAATTCCCACATTTGAGTACTTCCCACTTTTTGTGACTTCCCATTTTTCTTGAATTCCACTTTTGATGACTTCCCACATTTGATGACTTCCCACTTTTTCTTGACTTCCCACTTTTGATTACTTCCCACTTTTGATGACTTCCCACTTATTTTTTGACTTCCCACTTTTGATGACTTCCGACTTTTGGTGACTTCCGACTTTTATTGATTTCCCCCTTTTGGTGACTTCCCACTTCTTAATGATTTCCCACTTTTGATGACTTCTCACTTTTTCTTGACTTCCCACTTTTTCTTGATTTCCCATTTTTGATGACTTCCCACATTTGATGACTTCCCATTTTTGGTGACTTCCCACTTTTTCTCGAGTTCCCACTTTTGATGACTTCCCACATTTGATGACTTCTTACTTTTTCTTGACTTCCCGCTTTTTCTTCACTTCCCACTTTTGATGACTTCCCACATTTTCTTGACTTCCCACTTTTGATGACTTCTCAATATCGGTGACTTCCCACTTTTTGTGACTTCCCTCTTTTCTTGACTTCCCACTTTTGACGATATCCCATTGTTGGTGACCTCCGACTTTTGATGACTTTCCACTTTTGGTGACTTCCAAGTTTTTCTTGACTTTCCACTTTTTCCTGACTACCCACTTTTGATGACTACCCACTTTTGATGACTTCCCAATTTTTCTTCACTTCCCACTTTTGATGACTTCTCACTATCGGTGACTTCCCACTTTTTGTGACTACCCGCATTTTCTTGACTTCCCACTTGTTCTTGATTTCCCACTTTTGATGACTTCCCACTTTTTCTTCACTTCCCAATTTTGATGATTTCCCACTATCGGTGACTTCCCACTTTTTGTGACTTCCCACTTTTTCTTGACATCCCATTTTTGATGACTTCCCACTTTTTCTTGACTTCTCACTATCGGTGACTTCCCACTTATTGTGACTTCCCGCTTTTTCTTGACTTCCCACTTTTGATGACTTCCCATTTTTAATGATTTCCCACTTTTCGTGACTTCCCACTTTTTCTTGATTTCCCACTTTTGATGACTTCCCACTCTTGATGACTTCCCACTTTTTCCTGACTTCCCACTTTTGGTGACTTCCCACTTTTGATGACTTCCAACTTTTGGTGACTTCCCAGTTTTTCTTGACATCCTATTTTTGATGACTTCCCACTTTTTCTTGACTTCCCACTTTTGATGACTTCCCTCTTTTGATGACTTCTCCTTTTTCCTTCACTTCCCACTTTTGATGACTTCCCACTTTTTTTTGACTTCCCACTTTTTCTTGACTTCCTACTTTTGATCACTTCCCACTTTTGATGACTTCCTATTTTTGATGACCTCCCACTTTTTCTTGACCTCCCACTTTTGATGACTTCCCACTTTTGATGTTTTCCCACTTTTGATGACTTCCCACTTTTTCTTGACTTCCCACTTTTGATGACTTTCCACATTTGATGACTTCCCACATTTTCTTGATTTCCCGCTTTTTCTTCACTTCCCACTTTTCATGACTTTCCACTTTTTCTTGACTTCCCACCTTTGATGACTTCCCACTATCGGTGACTTCCCACTTTTTGTGACTTCCCACTTTTTCTTGACCTCCACTTTTGATGACTTTCCTCTTTTGATGACTTCCCGCTTTTTCATCACTTCCCACTTTTGATGACTTCCCACTTTTTCTTCATTTTTCCTCTTTTGATAGCTTCCCACATTGGGTGACTTCTCACTTTTTTTTAATTTCCCACTTTTGATGACTTCCCACTTTTTCTTGATTTCCCACTTTTGATGACTCCCCACTTTTGATGTTTTCACACTTTTGATGACTTCCCACTTTTTCTTGATATTACATTTTTTATGACTTCCAACTTTTGATGACTTCCCATTTACGGTGACTTCCTACTTCTTCATGATTTCCCACTTTTGATGGCTTCTCATATTTTCTTCACTTCCCACTTTTTCTTCTCTTCCCACTTTTGATGACTTCCCACTCTTGATGACTTCCCACATTTGATGACTTCCCACCTTTGATGACTTCCCACTATCGGTGACTTCCCACTTTTTGTGACTTCCCACTTCTTCTTAACTTCCACTTTTGAAGACTTTCCTCTTTGATGACTTCCCGCTTTTTCATCACTTCCCACTTTTGATGACTTCCCACTTTTTCTTCATTTTTCCACTTTTGATAAATTCCCACATTGGGTGACTTCTCACTTTTCCTTGATTTCCCACCTTTGATGACTTCCCACTTTTGATGACTTAACACTTTTTCTTGACTTCCCACTTTTGATGACTTTCCACTTTTGATGTTTTCACACTTTTGATGACTTCCCACTTTTCGTGACTTCCCAGTTTTTCTTGATTTCCCACTTTTGATGACTTCCAACTTTTGGTGACTTCCCAGTTTTTCTTGACATCCTATTTTTGATGACTTCCCACTTTGTGTGACTTCCCACTTTTTCTTGACTTCCCACTTTTGATGACTTCCGTCTTTTGATGACTTCTCCTTTTTCCTTCACTTCCCACTTTTGATGACTTCCCACTTTTTCTTGACTTCCCACTTTTTCTTGACTTCCTACTTTTGATCACTTCCCACTTTTGATGACTTCCTACTTTTGATGACCTCCCACTTTTTGTTGACCTACCACTTTTGATGACTTCCCACTTTTGATGTTTTCCCAATTTTGATGACTTCCCACTTTTTCTTGATTTCCCGCTTTTTCTTCACTTCCCACTTTTGATGACTTTCCACTTTTTCTTGACTTCCCACCTTTGATGACTTCCCACTATCGGTGACTTCCCACTTTTTGTGACTTCCCACTTTTTCTTGACTTCCACTTTTGATGACTTTCCTCTTTTGATGACTTCCCGCTTTTTCATCACTTCCCACTTTTGATGACTTCCCACTTTTTCTTCATTTTTCCACTTTTGATAACTTCCCACATAGGGTGACTTCTCACTTTTTCTTGATTTCCCACTTTTGATGACTTCCCACTTTTGATGACTTCCCACTTTTTTTTGACTTCCCACTTTTGATGACTTTCCACTTTTGATGTTTTCACACTTTTGATGACCTCCCACTTTTTCTTGATATTACATTTTTTATGACTTCCAACTTTTGATGACTTCCCATTTTCGGTGACTTCCTACTTCTTCATGATTTCCCACTTTTGATGGCTTCTCATATTTTCTTCACTTCCCACTTTTTCTTCACTTCCCACTTTTGATGACTTCCCACTCTTGATGACTTCCCACTTTTGATGACTTCCCACTTTTGATGACTTCCCACTTTTTGTGACTTCCTACCTTTTCATGATTTCCCACTTTTGATGACTTCCTACTTTTCTTCACTTCCTACTTTTTCTTGACTTCCCAGTTTTCATGATTTCCCACTTTTGATGACTTCCCACATTTGATTACTTCCCACTTTTTGTGACTTCCCACTTTTTCTTGACTTCCACCTTTGATGACTTCCTTCTTTTGATGACTTCCCTCTTTTCCTTCATTTCCCACTTTTGATGACTTCCCACTTTTTCTTGATTTCCCCCTTTTGATGACTTCCCACATTTGATGACTTCCCACTTTTTCTTCATTTTTCCACTTTTGATAACTTCCCACATAGGGTGACTTTTCACTTTTTGTGACTTCCCACTTTTTCTTAACTTCCACTTTTGAAGACTTTCCTCTTTTGATGACTTCCCACTTTTTCTTCATTTTTCCACTTTTGATAACTTCCCACATAGGGTGACTTCTCACTTTTTCTTGATTTCCCACTTTTGATGACTTCCCACTTTTGATGACTTCCCACTTTTTTTTGACTTCCCACTTTTGATGACTTTCCACTTTTGATGTTTTCACACTTTTGATGACCTCCCACTTTTTCTTGATATTACATTTTTTATGACTTCCAACTTTTGATGACTTCCCATTTTCGGTGACTTCCTACTTCTTCATGATTTCCCACTTTTTGATGGCTTCTCATATTTTCTTGACTTCCCACTTTTTCTTCACTTCCCACTTTTGATGACTTCCCACTCTTGAAGACTTCCCACTTTTGATGACTTCCCACTTTTGATGACTTCCCACTTTTTGTGACTTCCTACCTTTTCATGATTTCCCACTTTTGATGACTTCCTACTTTTCTTCACTTCCTACTTTTTCTTGACTTCCCAGTTTTCATGATTTCCCACTTTTGATGACTTCCCACATTTGATTACTTCCCACTTTTTGTGACTTCCCACTTTTTCTTGACTTCCACCTTTGATGACTTCCCCCTTTTGATGACTTCCCACATTTGATGACTTCCCACTTTTTCTTGACTTCCCACCTTTGATGACTTCCCACTATCGGTGACTTCCCACTTTTTGTGACTTCCCACTTTTTCTTAACTTCCACTTTTGAAGACTTTCCTCTTTTGATGACTTCCCGCTTTTTCATCACTTCCCACTTTTGATGACTTCCCACTTTTTCTTCATTTTTCCACTCTTGATAAATTCCCACATTGGGTGACTTCTCACTTTTCCTTGATTTCCCACTTTTGATGACTTCCCACTTTTGACGACTTCCCACTCTTTCTTGACTTCCCACTTTTGATGACTTTTCACTTTTGATGTTTTCACACTTTTGATGACTTCCCACTTTTGATGACTTCCCACTCTTTCTTGACTTCCCACTTTTGATGACTTTTCACTTTTGATGTTTTCACACTTTTGATGACTTCCCACTTTTTGTGACTTCCTACCTTTTCATGATTTCCCACTTTTTCTTCACTTCCCACTTTTGATGACTTCCCACTTTTTCTTGACTTCCCACTTCCCACTTTTGATGACTTCTCATATTTTCTTGACTTCCCACGTTTTCTTGACTTCCCACTTTTGATGACTTCCCACTCTTGATGACTTCCCACTTTTGATGGTTTCCCACTTTTGATGACTTCCCACTTTTGGTGACTTCCCACCTTTTCATGATTTCCCACTTTTGATGACTTCCCACATTTGATTACTTCCCACTTTTTGTGACTTCCCACTTTTTCTTGACTTCCACTTTTGATGACTTCCCACATTTGATGACTTCATACTATTCATAACTTCCCACTTTTGACGACTTCCCCTTTTGGTGACTTCCCACTTCTTAATGATTTCCCACTTTTGATGACTTCTCATTTTTTCTTGACTTTCCACTTTTTCTTGATTTCCCATTTTTGATGACTTCCACATTTGATGACTTCCCATTTTTGGTGACTTCCCACTTTTTCTTGAGTTCCCACTTTTGATGACTTCCCACATTTGATGACTTCTTACTTTTTCTTGACTTCCCGCTTTTTCTTCACTTCCCACTTTTGATGACTTCCCACTTTTTCTTGACTTCCCACTTTTGATGACTTCTCAATATCGGTGACTTCCCACTTTTTGTGACTTCCCTCTTTTTCTTGACTTCCCACTTTTGACGATATCCCACTTTTGGTGACTTCCGACTTTTGATGACTTCCGACTTTTGGTGACTTCCCAGTTTTTCTTGACTTTCCGCTTTTTCCTGACTACCCACTTTTGATAACTTCCCACTTTTTCTTGACTTCCCACTTTTGATGACTTCTCAATATCGGTGACTTGCCACTTTTTGTGACTTCCCTCCTTTTCGTGACTTCCCACTTTTGACGATATCCCACTTTTGTTGACCTCCTACTTTGATGACTTCGCACTTTGATGACTTCCCACTTTTTCTTGACTTTCCACTTTTCATACCTTCCCACTTTTGACGACTTCCCTTTTGGTGACTTCCCACTTCTTAATGATTTCCCACTTTTGATGACTTCTCACTTTTTCTTGACTTCCCACTTTTTCTTCACTTCCACTTTTGATGACTTCCACTCTTGATGACTTCCCACTTTTGATGACTTCCCACTTTGATGACCTCCCACTTTTGGTGATGTCCTACCTTTTCATGATTTCCCACTTTTGATGACTTCCTACTTTTTCTTCACTTCCCACTTTTTCTTGACTTCCCACTTTTGATGACTTCTCGTATTTTCTTGACTTCCCACGTTTTCTTGACTTCCCACTTTTGATGACTTCCCACTCTTGATGACTTCCCACTTTTGATGGTTTCCCACTCTTGATGACTTCCCACTTTAATGATTTCCCACTTTTCTTGACTTCCCAGTTTTTCTTGATTTTCCACTTTTGATGACTTCCAACTTTTGGTGACTTCCCAGTTTTTCTTGACATCCTATTTTTGATGACTTCCCACTTTGTGTGACTTCCCACTTTTTCTTGACTTCCCACTTTGATGACTTCCGTCTTTTGATGACTTCTCCTTTTTCCTTCACTTCCCACTTTTGATGACTTCCCACTTTTTCTTGACTTCCCACTTTTTCTTGACTTCCTACTTTTGATCACTTCCCACTTTTGATGACTTCCTACTTTTGATGACCTCCCACTTTTTGTTGACCTACCACTTTTGATGACTTCCCACTTTTGATGTTTTCCCAATTTTGATGACTTCCCACTTTTTCTTCACCTCCCACTTTTGATGACTTTCCACATTTGATGACTTCCCACTTTTTCTTGATTTCCCGCTTTTTCTTCACTTCCCACTTTTGATGACTTTCCACTTTTTCTTGACTTCCCACCTTTGATGACTTCCCACTATCGGTGACTTCCCACTTTTTGTGACTTCCCACTTTTTCTTGACTTCCACTTTTGATGACTTTCCTCTTTTGATGACTTCCCGCTTTTTCATCACTTCCCACTTTTGATGACTTCCCACTTTTTCTTCATTTTTCCACTTTTGATAACTTCCCACATTGGGTGACTTCTCACTTTTTCTTGATTTCCCACTTTCGATGACTTCAAACTTTTGATGATTTCCCACTTTTTCTTGACTTCCCACTTTTGATGTTTTCACACTTTTGATGACCTCCCCTTTTTCTTGATATTACATTTTTTATGACTTCCAACTTTTGATGACTTCCCATTTTCGGTGACTTCCTATTTCTTCATGATTTCCCACTTTTGATGGCTTCTCATATTTTCTTGACTTCCCACTTTTTCTTCACTTCCCACTTTTGATGACTTCCCACTCTTGAAGACTTCCCACTTTTGATGACTTCCCACTTTTGATGACTTCCCACTTTTTGTGACTTCCTACCTTTTCATGATTTCCCACTTTTGATGACTTCCTACTTTCTTCATTTCCTACTTTTTCTGACTTCCCAGTTTTCATGATTTCCCACTTTTGATGACTTCCCACATTTGATTACTTCCCACTTTTTGTGACTTCCCACTTTTTCTTGACTTCCACCTTTGATGACTTCCCCCTTTTGATGACTTCCACATTGATGACTTCCCACTTTTTCTTGACTTCCCACCTTTGATGACTTCCCACTATCGGTGACTTCCCACTTTTTGTGACTTCCCACTTTTTCTTAACTTCCACTTTTGAAGACTTTCCTCTTTTGATGACTTCCCGCTTTTTCATCACTTCCCACTTTTGATGACTTCCCACTTTTTCTTCATTTTTCCACTTTTGATAAATTCCCACATTGGGTGACTTCTCACTTTTCCTTGATTTCCCACTTTTGATGACTTCCCACTTTTGACGACTTCCCACTTTTTCTTGACTTCCCACTTTTGATGACTTCCCACTTTTTCTTGATTTCCCGCTTTTTCTTCACTTCCCACATTTGGTGACTTTCCACATTTTCTTGACTTCCCACCTTTGATGACTTCCCACTATCGATGACTTCCCACTTTTTGTGACTTCCCACTTTTTCTTGACTTCCACTTTTGATGACTTTCCTCTTTGATGACTTCCCGCTTTTTCATCACTTCCCACTTTTGATGACTTCCCACTTTTTCTTCATTTTTCCACTTTTGATAACTTCCCACATTGGGTGACGTCTCACTTTTTCTTGATTTCCCACTTTTGATGACTTCCCACTTTTGATGACTTCCCACTCTTTCTTGACTTCCCACTTTTGATGACTTTTCACTTTTGATGTTTTCACACTTTTGATGACTTCCCACTTTTTGTGACTTCCTACCTTTTCATGATTTCCCACTTTTTCTTCACTTCCCACTTTTGATGACTTCCCACTTTTTCTTGACTTCCCACTTCCCACTTTTGATGACTTCTCATATTTTCTTGACTTCCCACGTTTTCTTGACTTCCCACTTTTGATGACTTCCCACTCTTGATGACTTCCCACTTTTGATGGTTTCCCACTTTTGATGACTTCCCACTTTTGGTGACTTCCCACCTTTTCATGATTTCCCACTTTTGATGACTTCCCACATTTGATTACTTCCCATTTTTTGTGAATTCCCACTTTTTCTTGACTTCCACTTTTGATGACTTCCCACATTTGATGACTTCATACTATTCATAACTTCCCACTTTTGACGACTTCCCCTTTTGGTGACTTCCCACTTCTTAATGATTTCCCACTTTTGATGACTTCTCATTTTTTCTTGACTTTCCACTTTTTCTTGATTTCCCATTTTTGATGACTTCCCACATTTGATGACTTCCCATTTTTGGTGACTTCCCACTTTTTCTTGAGTTCCCACTTTTGATGACTTCCCACATTTGATGACTTCTTACTTTTTCTTGACTTCCCGCTTTTTCTTCACTTCCCACTTTTGATGACTTCCCACTTTTTCTTGACTTCCCACTTTTGATGACTTCTCAATATCGGTGACTTCCCACTTTTTGTGACTTCCCTCTTTTTCTTGACTTCCCACTTTTGACGATATCCCACTTTTGGTGACTTCCGACTTTTGATGACTTCCGACTTTTGGTGACTTCCCAGTTTTTCTTGACTTTCCGCTTTTCCTGACTACCCACTTTTGATAACTTCCCACTTTTTCTTGACTTCCCACTTTTGATGACTTCTCAATATCGGTGACTTGCCACTTTTGTGACTTCCTCCTTTTCGTGACTTCCCACTTTTGACGATATCCCACTTTTTGTTGACCTCCTACTTTTGATGACTTCGCACTTTTGATGACTTCCCACTTTTTCTTGACTTTCCACTTTTCATACCTTCCCACTTTTGACGACTTCCCCTTTTGGTGACTTCCCACTTCTTAATGATTTCCCACTTTTGATGACTTCTCACTTTTTCTTGACTTCCCACTTTTTCTTCACTTCCCACTTTTGATGACTTCCCACTCTTGATGACTTCCCACTTTTGATGACTTCCCACTTTTGATGACCTCCCACTTTTGGTGACGTCCTACCTTTTCATGATTTCCCACTTTTGATGACTTCCTACTTTTTCTTCACTTCCCACTTTTTCTTGACTTCCCACTTTTGATGACTTCTCGTATTTTCTTGACTTCCCACGTTTTCTTGACTTCCCACTTTTGATGACTTCCCACTCTTGATGACTTCCCACTTTTGATGGTTTCCCACTCTTGATGACTTCCCACTTTTAATGATTTCCCACTTTTCGTGACTTCCCAGTTTTTCTTGATTTTCCACTTTTGATGACTTCCAACTTTTGGTGACTTCCCAGTTTTTCTTGACATCCTATTTTTGATGACTTCCCACTTTGTGTGACTTCCCACTTTTTCTTGACTTCCCACTTTTGATGACTTCCGTCTTTTGATGACTTCTCCTTTTCCTTCACTTCCCACTTTTGATGACTTCCCACTTTTCTTGACTTCCCACTTTTTCTTGACTTCCTACTTTTGATCACTTCCCACTTTTGATGACTTCCTACTTTTGATGACCTCCCACTTTTTGTTGACCTACCACTTTTGATGACTTCCCACTTTTGATGTTTTCCCAATTTTGATGACTTCCCACTTTTTCTTGACTTCCCACTTTTGATGACTTTCCACATTTGATGACTTCCCACTTTTTCTTGATTTCCCGCTTTTTCTTCACTTCCCACTTTTGATGACTTTCCACTTTTTCTTGACTTCCCACCTTTGATGACTTCCCACTATCGGTGACTTCCCACTTTTTGTGACTTCCCACTTTTTCTTGACTTCCACTTTTGATGACTTTCCTCTTTTGATGACTTCCCGCTTTTTCATCACTTCCCACTTTTGATGACTTCCCACTTTTTCTTCATTTTTCCACTTTTGATAACTTCCCACATTGGGTGACTTCTCACTTTTTCTTGATTTCCCACTTTTGATGACTTCAAACTTTTGATGATTTCCCACTTTTTCTTGACTTCCCACTTTTGATGTTTTCACACTTTTGATGACCTCCCCTTTTTCTTGATATTACATTTTTTATGACTTCCAACTTTTGATGACTTCCCATTTTCGGTGACTTCCTACTTCTTCATGATTTCCCACTTTTGATGGCTTCTCATATTTTCTTGACTTCCCACTTTTTCTTCACTTCCCACTTTTGATGACTTCCCACTCTTGATGACTTCCCACTTTTGATGACTTCCCACTTTTGATGACTTCCCACTTTTGTGACTTCCTACCTTTTCATGATTTCCCATTTTTGATGACTTCCTACTTTTCTTCATTTCCTACTTTTTCTTGATTTCCCAGTTTTCATGATTTCCCACTTTTGATGACTTCCCACATTTGATTACTTCCCACTTTTTGTGACTTCCCACTTTTTCTTGACTTCCACCTTTGATGACTTCCTTCTTTTCATGACTTCCCTCTTTTCCTTCATTTCCCACTTTGATGACTTCCCACTTTTTCTTGATTTCCCCCTTTTGATGACTTCCCACATTTGATGACTTCCCACTTTTTCTTGACTTCCCACCTTTGATGACTTCCCACTATCGGTGACTTCCCACTTTTTGTGACTTCCCACTTTTTCTTAACTTCCACTTTTGAAGACTTTCCTCTTTTGATGACTTCCCGCTTTTTCATCACTTCCCACTTTTGATGACTTCCCACTTTTTCTTCATTTTTTCACTTTTGATAAATTCCCACATTGGGGACTTCTCACTTTTCCTTGATTTCCCACTTTTGATAACTTCCCACTTTTGATGACTTCCCACTTTTCTTGACTTCCCACTTTTGATGACTTCCCACTTTTTCTTGATTCCCGCTTTTTCTTCACTTCCCACATTTGATGACTTTCCACATTTTCTTGACTTCCCACCTTTGATGACTTCCCACTATCGGTGACTTCCCACTTTTTGTGACTTCCCACTTTTTCTTGACTTCCACTTTTGATGACTTTCCTCTTTTGATGACTTCCCGCTTTTTCATCACTTCCCACTTTTGATGACTTCCCACTTTTTCTTGATTTTTCCACTTTTGATAACTTCCCACATTGGGTGACTTCTCACTTTTTCTTGATTTCCCACTTTTGATGACTTCCCACTTTTGATGACTTCCCACTTTTTCTTGACTTCCCACTTTTGATGACTTTCCACTTTTGATGTTTTCACACTTTTGATGACTTCCCACTTTTTCTTGATATTATATTTTTTATGACTTCCAACTTTTGATGACTTCCCATTTTCGGTGACATCCTACTTCTTCATGATTTCCCACTTTTGATGGCTTCTCATATTTTCTTGACCTCCCACTTTTTCTTCCCTTCCCACTTTTGATGACTTCCCACTCTTGATGACTTCCCACTTTGATGACTTCCAACTTTTGATGACCTCCCACTTTTTGTGACTTCCTACCTTTTCATGATTTCCCACTTTTGATGACTTCCCACATTTGATTACTTCCCACTTTTTGTGACTTCCCACTTTTTCTTGACTTCCACTTTTGATAACTTCCCACATTTGATGACTTCATACTTTTCATAACTTCCCACTTTTGACGACTTCCCCTTTTGGTGACTTCCCACTTCTTAATAATTCCCATATTTGATGACTTCTCACTTTTTCTTGACTTCCCACTTTTTCTTGATTTCCCATTTTTGATGACTTCCCACATTTGATGACTTCCCATTTTTGGTGACTTCCCACTTTTTCTTGAGTTCCCACTTTTGATGACTTCCCACATTTGATGACTTCTTACTTTTTCTTGACTTCCCGCTTTTTCTTCACTTCCCACTTTTGATGACTTCCCACTTTTTCTTGACTTCCCACTTTTGATGACTTCTCAATATCGGTGACTTCCCACTTTTTGTGACTTCCCTCTTTTTCTTGACTTCCCACTTTTGACGATAATCCACTTTTGGTGACCTCCGACTCTTGATGACTTCCGACTTTTGGTGACTTCCCAGTTTTTCTTGACTTTCCGCTTTTTCCTGACTACCCACTTTTGATAACTTCCCACTTTTTCTTGACTTCCCACTTTTGATGACTTCTCAATATCGGTGACTTGCCACTTTTTGTGACTTCCCTCCTTTTCGTGACTTCCCACTTTTGACGATATCCCACTTTTTGTTGACCTCCTACTTTTGATGACTTCGCACTTTTGATGACTTCCCACTTTTTCTTGACTTTCCACTTTTCATACCTTCCCACTTTTGACGACTTCCCCTTTTGGTGACTTCCCACTTCTTAATGATTTCCCACTTTTGATGACTTCTCACTTTTTCTTGACTTCCCACTTTTTCTTCACTTCCCACTTTTGATGACTTCCCACTCTTGATGACTTCCCACTTTTGATGACTTCCCACTTTTGATGACCTCCACTTTTGGTGATGTCCTACCTTTTCATGATTTCCCACTTTTGATGACTTCCTACTTTTTCTTCACTTCCCACTTTTTCTTGACTTCCCACTTTTGATGACTTCTCGTATTTTCTTGACTTCCCACGTTTTCTTGACTTCCCACTTTTGATGACTTCCCACTCTTGATGACTTCCCACTTTTGATGGTTTCCCACTCTTGATGACTTCCCACTTTTAATGATTTCCCACTTTTCTTGACTTCCCAGTTTTTCTTGATTTTCCACTTTTGATGACTTCCAACTTTTGGTGACTTCCCAGTTTTTCTTGACATCCTATTTTTGATGACTTCCCACTTTGTGTGACTTCCCACTTTTTCTTGACTTCCCACTTTTGATGACTTCCGTCTTTTGATGACTTCTCCTTTTTCCTTCACTTCCCACTTTTGATGACTTCCCACTTTTTCTTGACTTCCCACTTTTTCTTGACTTCCTACTTTTGATCACTTCCCACTTTTGATGACTTCCTACTTTTGATGACCTCCCACTTTTTGTTGACCTACCACTTTTGATGACTTCCCACTTTTGATGTTTTCCCAATTTTGATGACTTCCCACTTTTTCTTCACCTCCCACTTTTGATGACTTTCCACATTTGATGACTTCCCACTTTTTCTTGATTTCCCGCTTTTTCTTCACTTCCCACTTTTGATGACTTTCCACTTTTTCTTGACTTCCCACCTTTGATGACTTCCCACTATCGGTGACTTCCCACTTTTTGTGACTTCCCACTTTTTCTTGACTTCCACTTTTGATGACTTTCCTCTTTTGATGACTTCCCGCTTTTTCATCACTTCCCACTTTTGATGACTTCCCACTTTTTCTTCATTTTTCCACTTTTGATAACTTCCCACATTGGGTGACTTCTCACTTTTTCTTGATTTCCCACTTTCGATGACTTCAAACTTTTGATGATTTCCCACTTTTTCTTGACTTCCCACTTTTGATGTTTTCACACTTTTGATGACCTCCCCCTTTTTCTTGATATTACATTTTTTATGACTTCCAACTTTTGATGACTTCCCATTTTCGGTGACTTCCTATTTCTTCATGATTTCCCACTTTTGATGGCTTCTCATATTTTCTTGACTTCCCACTTTTTCTTCACTTCCCACTTTTGATGACTTCCCACTCTTGAAGACTTCCCACTTTTGATGACTTCCCACTTTTGATGACTTCCCACTTTTTGTGACTTCCTACCTTTTCATGATTTCCCACTTTTGATGACTTCCTACTTTTCTTCATTTCCTACTTTTTCTTGACTTCCCAGTTTTCATGATTTCCCACTTTTGATGACTTCCCACATTTGATTACTTCCCACTTTTTGTGACTTCCCACTTTTTCTTGACTTCCACCTTTGATGACTTCCCCCTTTTGATGACTTCCCACATTTGATGACTTCCCACTTTTTCTTGACTTCCCACCTTTGATGACTTCCCACTATCGGTGACTTCCCACTTTTTGTGACTTCCCACTTTTTCTTAACTTCCACTTTTGAAGACTTTCCTCTTTTGATGACTTCCCGCTTTTTCATCACTTCCCACTTTTGATGACTTCCCACTTTTTCTTCATTTTTCCACTTTTGATAAATTCCCACATTGGGTGACTTCTCACTTTTCCTTGATTTCCCACTTTTGATGACTTCCCACTTTTGACGACTTCCCACTTTTTCTTGACTTCCCACTTTTGATGACTTCCCACTTTTTCTTGATTTCCCGCTTTTTCTTCACTTCCCACATTTGGTGACTTTCCACATTTTCTTGACTTCCCACCTTTGATGACTTCCCACTATCGATGACTTCCCACTTTTTGTGACTTCCCACTTTTTCTTGACTTCCACTTTTGATGACTTTCCTCTTTTGATGACTTCCCGCTTTTTCATCACTTCCCACTTTTGATGACTTCCCACTTTTTCTTCATTTTTCCACTTTTGATAACTTCCCACATTGGGTGACTTCTCACTTTTTCTTGATTTCCCACTTTTGATGACTTCCCACTTTTGATGACTTCCCACTCTTTCTTGACTTCCCACTTTTGATGACTTTTCACTTTTGATGTTTTCACACTTTTGATGACTTCCCACTTTTTGTGACTTCCTACCTTTTCATGATTTCCCACTTTTTCTTCACTTCCCACTTTTGATGACTTCCCACTTTTTCTTGACTTCCCACTTCCCACTTTTGATGACTTCTCATATTTTCTTGACTTCCCACGTTTTCTTGACTTCCCACTTTTGATGACTTCCCACTCTTGATGACTTCCCACTTTTGATGGTTTCCCACTTTTGATGACTTCCCACTTTTGGTGACTTCCCACCTTTTCATGATTTCCCACTTTTGATGACTTCCCACATTTGATTACTTCCCATTTTTTGTGAATTCCCACTTTTTCTTGACTTCCACTTTTGATGACTTCCCACATTTGATGACTTCATACTATTCATAACTTCCCACTTTTGACGACTTCCCCTTTTGGTGACTTCCCACTTCTTAATGATTTCCCACTTTTGATGACTTCTCATTTTTTCTTGACTTTCCACTTTTTCTTGATTTCCCATTTTTGATGACTTCCCACATTTGATGACTTCCCATTTTTGGTGACTTCCCACTTTTTCTTGAGTTCCCACTTTTGATGACTTCCCACATTTGATGACTTCTTACTTTTTCTTGACTTCCCGCTTTTTCTTCACTTCCCACTTTTGATGACTTCCCACTTTTTCTTGACTTCCCACTTTTGATGACTTCTCAATATCGGTGACTTCCCACTTTTTGTGACTTCCCTCTTTTTCTTGACTTCCCACTTTTGACGATATCCCACTTTTGGTGACTTCCGACTTTTGATGACTTCCGACTTTTGGTGACTTCCCAGTTTTTCTTGACTTTCCGCTTTTTCCTGACTACCCACTTTTGATAACTTCCCACTTTTTCTTGACTTCCCACTTTTGATGACTTCTCAATATCGGTGACTTGCCACTTTTTGTGACTTCCCTCCTTTTCGTGACTTCCCACTTTTGACGATATCCCACTTTTTGTTGACCTCCTACTTTTGATGACTTCGCACTTTTGATGACTTCCCACTTTTTCTTGACTTTCCACTTTTCATACCTTCCCACTTTTGACGACTTCCCCTTTTGGTGACTTCCCACTTCTTAATGATTTCCCACTTTTGATGACTTCTCACTTTTTCTTGACTTCCCACTTTTTCTTCACTTCCCACTTTTGATGACTTCCCACTCTTGATGACTTCCCACTTTTGATGACTTCCCACTTTTGATGACCTCCCACTTTTGGTGACGTCCTACCTTTTCATGATTTCCCACTTTTGATGACTTCCTACTTTTTCTTCACTTCCCACTTTTTCTTGACTTCCCACTTTTGATGACTTCTCGTATTTTCTTGACTTCCCACGTTTTCTTGACTTCCCACTTTTGATGACTTCCCACTCTTGATGACTTCCCACTTTTGATGGTTTCCCACTCTTGATGACTTCCCACTTTTAATGATTTCCCACTTTTCGTGACTTCCCAGTTTTTCTTGATTTTCCACTTTTGATGACTTCCAACTTTTGGTGACTTCCCAGTTTTTCTTGACATCCTATTTTTGATGACTTCCCACTTTGTGTGACTTCCCACTTTTTCTTGACTTCCCACTTTTGATGACTTCCGTCTTTTGATGACTTCTCCTTTTTCCTTCACTTCCCACTTTTGATGACTTCCCACTTTTTCTTGACTTCCCACTTTTTCTTGACTTCCTACTTTTGATCACTTCCCACTTTTGATGACTTCCTACTTTTGATGACCTCCCACTTTTTGTTGACCTACCACTTTTGATGACTTCCCACTTTTGATGTTTTCCCAATTTTGATGACTTCCCACTTTTTCTTGACTTCCCACTTTTGATGACTTTCCACATTTGATGACTTCCCACTTTTTCTTGATTTCCCGCTTTTTCTTCACTTCCCACTTTTGATGACTTTCCACTTTTTCTTGACTTCCCACCTTTGATGACTTCCCACTATCGGTGACTTCCCACTTTTTGTGACTTCCCACTTTTTCTTGACTTCCACTTTTGATGACTTTCCTCTTTTGATGACTTCCCGCTTTTTCATCACTTCCCACTTTTGATGACTTCCCACTTTTTCTTCATTTTTCCACTTTTGATAACTTCCCACATTGGGTGACTTCTCACTTTTTCTTGATTTCCCACTTTTGATGACTTCAAACTTTTGATGATTTCCCACTTTTTCTTGACTTCCCACTTTTGATGTTTTCACACTTTTGATGACCTCCCCCTTTTTCTTGATATTACATTTTTTATGACTTCCAACTTTTGATGACTTCCCATTTTCGGTGACTTCCTACTTCTTCATGATTTCCCACTTTTGATGGCTTCTCATATTTTCTTGACTTCCCACTTTTTCTTCACTTCCCACTTTTGATGACTTCCCACTCTTGATGACTTCCCACTTTTGATGACTTCCCACTTTTGATGACTTCCCACTTTTTGTGACTTCCTACCTTTTCATGATTTCCCATTTTTGATGACTTCCTACTTTTCTTCATTTCCTACTTTTTCTTGATTTCCCAGTTTTCATGATTTCCCACTTTTGATGACTTCCCACATTTGATTACTTCCCACTTTTTGTGACTTCCCACTTTTTCTTGACTTCCACCTTTGATGACTTCCTTCTTTTCATGACTTCCCTCTTTTCCTTCATTTCCCACTTTTGATGACTTCCCACTTTTTCTTGATTTCCCCCTTTTGATGACTTCCCACATTTGATGACTTCCCACTTTTTCTTGACTTCCCACCTTTGATGACTTCCCACTATCGGTGACTTCCCACTTTTTGTGACTTCCCACTTTTTCTTAACTTCCACTTTTGAAGACTTTCCTCTTTTGATGACTTCCCGCTTTTTCATCACTTCCCACTTTTGATGACTTCCCACTTTTTCTTCATTTTTTCACTTTTGATAAATTCCCACATTGGGGACTTCTCACTTTTCCTTGATTTCCCACTTTTGATAACTTCCCACTTTTGATGACTTCCCACTTTTTCTTGACTTCCCACTTTTGATGACTTCCCACTTTTTCTTGATTTCCCGCTTTTTCTTCACTTCCCACATTTGATGACTTTCCACATTTTCTTGACTTCCCACCTTTGATGACTTCCCACTATCGGTGACTTCCCACTTTTTGTGACTTCCCACTTTTTCTTGACTTCCACTTTTGATGACTTTCCTCTTTTGATGACTTCCCGCTTTTTCATCACTTCCCACTTTTGATGACTTCCCACTTTTTCTTGATTTTTCCACTTTTGATAACTTCCCACATTGGGTGACTTCTCACTTTTTCTTGATTTCCCACTTTTGATGACTTCCCACTTTTGATGACTTCCCACTTTTTCTTGACTTCCCACTTTTGATGACTTTCCACTTTTGATGTTTTCACACTTTTGATGACTTCCCACTTTTTCTTGATATTATATTTTTTATGACTTCCAACTTTTGATGACTTCCCATTTTCGGTGACATCCTACTTCTTCATGATTTCCCACTTTTGATGGCTTCTCATATTTTCTTGACTTCCCACTTTTTCTTCCCTTCCCACTTTTGATGACTTCCCACTCTTGATGACTTCCCACTTTTGATGACTTCCCACTTTTGATGACCTCCCACTTTTTGTGACTTCCTACCTTTTCATGATTTCCCACTTTTGATGACTTCCCACATTTGATTACTTCCCACTTTTTGTGACTTCCCACTTTTTCTTGACTTCCACTTTTGATAACTTCCCACATTTGATGACTTCATACTTTTCATAACTTCCCACTTTTGACGACTTCCCCTTTTGGTGACTTCCCACTTCTTAATAATTTCCCATATTTGATGACTTCTCACTTTTTCTTGACTTCCCACTTTTTCTTGATTTCCCATTTTTGATGACTTCCCACATTTGATGACTTCCCATTTTTGGTGACTTCCCACTTTTTCTTGAGTTCCCACTTTTGATGACTTCCCACATTTGATGACTTCTTACTTTTTCTTGACTTCCCGCTTTTTCTTCACTTCCCACTTTTGATGACTTCCCACTTTTTCTTGACTTCCCACTTTTGATGACTTCTCAATATCGGTGACTTCCCACTTTTTGTGACTTCCCTCTTTTTCTTGACTTCCCACTTTTGACGATAATCCACTTTTGGTGACCTCCGACTCTTGATGACTTCCGACTTTTGGTGACTTCCCAGTTTTTCTTGACTTTCCGCTTTTTCCTGACTACCCACTTTTGATAACTTCCCACTTTTTCCTGACTTCCCACTTTTGATGACTTCTCAATATCAGTGACTTGCCACTTTTTGTGACTTCCCTCCTTTTCGTGACTTCCCACTTTTGACGATATCCCACTTTTTGTTGACCTCCCACTTTTGATGACTTCGCACTTTTGATGACTTCCCACTTTTTCTTGACTTTCCACTTTTCATACCTTCCCACTTTTGACGACTTCCCCTTTTGGTGACTTCCCACTTCTTAACGATTTCCCACTTTTGATGACTTCTCACTTTTTCTTGACTTCCCACTTTTTTTTCACTTCCCACTTTTGATGACTTCCCACTCTTGATGACTTCCCACTTTTGATGACTTCCCACTTTTGATGACCTCCCACTTTTGGTGACGTCCTACCTTTTCATGATTTCCCACTTTTCATGACTTCCTACTTTTTCTTCACTTCCCACTTTTTCTTGACTTCCCACTTTTGATGACTTCTCATATTTTCTTGACTTCCCACGTTTTCTTGACTTCCCACTTTTGATGACTTCCCACTCTTGATGACTTCCCACTTTTGATGGTTTCCCACTTTTGATGACTTCCCACTTTTGGTGATTTCCCACCTTTTCATGATTTCCCACTTTTGATGACTTCCCACATTTGATTACTTCCAACTTTTTGTGACTTCCCACTTTTTCTTGACTTCCACTTTTGATGACTTCCCACATTTGATGACTTCCCACTTTTCATAACTTCCCACTTTTGACGACTTCCCCTTTTGGTGACTTCCCACTTCTTAATGATTTCCCACTTTTGATGACTACTCACTTTTTCTTGACTTCCCACTTTTTCCCATTTGACTTCCCATTTTTGGTGACTTCCCACTTTTTCTTGAGTTCCCACTTTTGATGACTTCCCACATTTGATGACTTCTTACTTTTTCTTGACTTCCCGCTTTTTCTTCACTTCCCACTTTTGATGACTTCCTACTTTTTCTTGACTTCCCACTTTTGATGACTTCTCAATATCGGTGACTTCCCACTTTTTGTGACTTCCCTCTTTTTCTTGACTTCCCACTTTTGACAATATCCCACTTTTGGTGACTTCCGACTTTTGATGACTTCCGACTTTTGGTGACTTCCCAGTTTTTCTTGACTTTCCGCTTTTTCCAGACTACCCACTTTTGATAACTTCCCACTTTTTCTTGACTTCCCATTTTTGATGACTTCTCAATATCAGTGACTTGCCACTTTTTGTGACTTCCCTCCTTTTCTTGACTTCCCACTTTTGACGATATCCCACTTTTTGTTGACCTCCCACTTTTGATGAATTCGCACTTTTGATGACTTCCCACTTTTTCTTGACTTTCCACTTTTCATACCTTCCCACTTTTGACGACTTCCCCTTTTCGTGACTTCCCACTTCTTAATGATTTCCCACTTTTGATGACTTCTCACTTTTTCTTCACTTCCCACTTTTTCTTGATTTCCTACTTTTGATGACTTCAAACTTTTGATGATTTCCCACTTTTTCTTGACTTCCCACTTTTGATGTTTTCACACTTTTGATGACCTCCCCCTTTTTCTTGATATTACATTTTTTATGACTTCCAACTTTTGATGACTTCCCATTTTCGGTGACTTCCTACTTCTTCATGATTTCCCACTTTTGATGGCTTCTCATATTTTCTTGACTTCCCACTTTTTCTTCACTTCCCACTTTTGATGACTTCCCACTCTTGATGACTTCCCACTTTTGATGACTTCCCACTTTTGATGACTTCCCACTTTTTGTGACTTCCTACCTTTTCATGATTTCCCATTTTTGATGACTTCCTACTTTTCTTCATTTCCTACTTTTTCTTGATTTCCCAGTTTTCATGATTTCCACTTTTGATGACTTCCCACATTGATTACTTCCCACTTTTGTGACTTCCCACTTTTTCTTGACTTCCACCTTTGATGACTTCCTTCTTTTCATGACTTCCCTCTTTTCCTTCATTTCCCACTTTTGATGGCTTCCCACTTTTTCTTGATTTCCCCCTTTTGATGACTTCCCACATTTGATGACTTCCCACTTTTTCTTGACTTCCCACCTTTGATGACTTCCCACTATCGGTGACTTCCCACTTTTTGTGACTTCCCACTTTTTCTTAACTTCCACTTTTGAAGACTTTCCTCTTTTGATGACTTCCCGCTTTTTCATCACTTCCCACTTTTGATGACTTCCCACTTTTTCTTCATTTTTTCACTTTTGATAAATTCCCACATTGGGGACTTCTCACTTTTCCTTGATTTCCCACTTTTGATGACTTCCCACTTTTGATGACTTCCCACTTTTTCTTGACTTCCCACTTTTGATGACTTCCCACTTTTCTTGATTTCCCGCTTTTTCTTCACTTCCCACATTTGATGACTTTCCACATTTTCTTGACTTCCCACCTTTGATGACTTCCCACTATCGGTGACTTCCCACTTTTTGTGACTTCCCACTTTTTCTTGACTTCCACTTTTGATGACTTTCCTCTTTTGATGACTTCCCGCTTTTTCATCACTTCCCACTTTGATGACTTCCCACTTTTTCTTGATTTTTCCACTTTTGATAACTTCCCACATTGGGTGACTTCTCACTTTTTCTTGATTTCCCACTTTTGATGACTTCCCACTTTTGATGACTTCCCACTTTTTCTTGACTTCCCACTTTTGATGACTTTCCACTTTTGATGTTTTCACACTTTTGATGACTTCCCACTTTTTCTTGATATTATATTTTTTATGACTTCCAACTTTTGATGACTTCCCATTTTCGGTGACATCCTACTTCTTCATGATTTCCCACTTTTGATGGCTTCTCATATTTTCTTGACTTCCCACTTTTTCTTCACTTCCCACTTTTGATGACTTCCCACTCTTGATGACTTCCCACTTTTGATGACTTCCCACTTTTGATGACTTCCCACTTTTTGTGACTTCCTACCTTTTCATGATTTCCCACTTTTGATGACTTCCCACATTTGATTACTTCCCACTTTTTGTGACTTCCCACTTTTTCTTGACTTCCACTTTTGATAACTTCCCACATTTGATGACTTCATACTTTTCATAACTTCCCACTTTTGACGACTTCCCCTTTTGGTGACTTCCCACTTCTTAATAATTTCCCATATTTGATGACTTCTCACTTTTTCTTGACTTCCCACTTTTTCTTGATTTCCCATTTTTGATGACTTCCCACATTTGATGACTTCCCATTTTTGGTGACTTCCCACTTTTTCTTGAGTTCCCACTTTTGATGACTTCCCACATTTGATGACTTCTTACTTTTTCTTGACTTCCCGCTTTTTCTTCACTTCCCACTTTTGATGACTTCCCACTTTTTCTTGACTTCCCACTTTTGATGACTTCTCAATATCGGTGACTTCCCACTTTTTGTGACTTCCCTCTTTTTCTTGACTTCCCACTTTTGACGATAATCCACTTTTGGTGACCTCCGACTCTTGATGACTTCCGACTTTTGGTGACTTCCCAGTTTTTCTTGAATTTCCGCTTTTTCCTGACTACCCACTTTTGATAACTTCCCACTTTTTCCTGACTTCCCACTTTTGATGACTTCTCAATATCAGTGACTTGCCACTTTTTGTGACTTCCCTCCTTTTCGTGACTTCCCACTTTTGACGATATCCCACTTTTTGTTGACCTCCCACTTTTGATGACTTCGCACTTTTGATGACTTCCCACTTTTTCTTGACTTTCCACTTTTCATACCTTCCCACTTTTGATGACTTCCCACTTTTGATGACCTCCCACTTTTGGTGACGTCCTACCTTTTCATGATTTCCCACTTTTCATGACTTCCTACTTTTTCTTCACTTCCCACTTTTTCTTGACTTCCCACTTTTGATGACTTCTCATATTTTCTTGACTTCCCACGTTTTCTTGACTTCCCACTTTTGATGACTTCCCACTCTTGATGACTTCCCACTTTTGATGGTTTCCCACTTTTGATGACTTCCCACTTTTGGTGATTTCCCACCTTTTCATGATTTCCCACTTTTGATGAATTCCCACATTTGATTACTTCCAACTTTTTGTGACTTCCCACTTTTTCTTGACTTCCACTTTTGATGACTTCCCACATTTGATGACTTCCCACTTTTCATAACTTCCCACTTTTGACGACTTCCCCTTTTGGTGACTTCCCACTTCTTAATGATTTCCCACTTTTGATGACTACTCACTTTTTCTTGACTTCCCACTTTTTCTTGATTTCCCATTTTTGATGACTTCCCACATTTGATGACTTCCCATTTTTGGTGACTTCCCACTTTTTCTTGAGTTCCCACTTTTGATGACTTCCCACATTTGATGACTTCTTACTTTTTCTTGACTTCCCGCTTTTTCTTCACTTCCCACTTTTGATGACTTCCTACTTTTTCTTGACTTCCCACTTTTGATGACTTCTCAATATCGGTGACTTCCCACTTTTTGTGACTTCCCTCTTTTTCTTGACTTCCCACTTTTGACAATATCCCACTTTTGGTGACTTCCGACTTTTGATGACTTCCGACTTTTGGTGACTTCCCAGTTTTTCTTGACTTTCCGCTTTTTCCAGACTACCCACTTTTGATAACTTCCCACTTTTTCTTGACTTCCCACTTTTGATGACTTCTCAATATCAGTGACTTGCCACTTTTTGTGACTTCCCTCCTTTTCTTGACTTCCCACTTTTGACGATATCCCACTTTTTGTTGACCTCCCACTTTTGATGACTTCGCACTTTTGATGACTTCCCACTTTTTCTTGACTTTCCACTTTTCATACCTTCCCACTTTTGACGACTTCCCCTTTTCGTGACTTCCCACTTCTTAATGATTTCCCACTTTTGATGACTTCTCACTTTTTCTTCACTTCCCACTTTTTCTTGATTTCCCACTTTTGATGACTTCCCACATTTTATGACTTCCCACTTTTGGTGACTTCCCACTTTTTCTTGATTTCCCACTTTTGATGACTTCCCACTTTTTCTTGACTTCCCACTTTTGATGACTTCTCAATATCGCTGACTTCCAACTTTTTGTGACTGCCCCCTTTTTCCTGACTTCCCACTTTGGACGATATCCCACTTTTTGTTGACCTCCCACTTTTGATGACTTCGCACTCTTGATGACTTCCCACTTTTGATGGCTTGCCACTTTTGATGACTTCCCACTTTTGGTGACTTCCCACCTTTTCATGATTTCCCACTTTTGATGACTTGCCACATTTGATGACTTCTTACTTTTTCTTGACTTCCCGCTTTTTCTTCACTTCCCACTTTTGATGACTTCCCACTTTTTCTTGACTTCCCACTTTTGATGACTTCTCAATATCGGTGACTTCCCACTTTTTGTGACTTCCCTCTTTTTCTTGACTTCCCACTTTTGACGATATCCCACTTTTGGTGACTTCCGACTTTTGATGACTTCCGACTTTTGGTGACTTCCCAGTTTTTCTTGACTTTCCGCTTTTTCCTGACTACCCACTTTTGATAACTTCCCACTTTTTCTTGACTTCCCACTTTTGATGACTTCTCAATATCGGTGACTTGCCACTTTTTGTGACTTCCCTCCTTTTCTTGACTTCCCACTTTTGACGATATCCCACTTTTTGTTGACCTCCCATTTTTGATGACTTCGCACTTTTGATGACTTCCCACTTTTTCTTGACTTTCCACTTTTCATACCTTCCCACTTTTGACGACTTCCCCTTTTCGTGACTTCCCACTTCTTAATGATTCCCACTTTTGATGACTTCTCACTTTTTCTTCACTTCCCACTTTTTCTTGATTTCCCACTTTTGATGACTTCCCACTTTTTCTTGACTTCCCACTTTTGATGACTTCTCAATATCGGTGACTTCCCACTTTTTGTGACTGCCCCCTTTTTCCTGACTTCCCACTTTTGATGATATCCCACTTTTTGTTGACCTCCCACTTTTGATGACTTCGCACTTTTCATAACTTCCCACTTTTGACGACTTCCCCCTTTTTGTAACTTCCCGCTTTTTCTTGACTTCCCACTTTTGATGACTTCCCACTTTTGGTGACTTCCGACTTTTATTGATTTCCCACTTTTGGTGACTTCCCACTTTTTCTTGATTTCCCACTTTTGATGACTTCCCACGTTTTCTTGACTTCCCACTTTTGATGACTTCTCAATATCGGTGACTTCCCACTTTTTGTGACTTCCCCCTTTTTCTTGACTTCCCACTTTTGACGATATCCCACTTTTTGTTGACCTCCAACTTTTGATGACTTCGCACTTTTCATAACTTCCCACTTTTGACGACTTCCCCCTTTGGTGACTTCCCACTTCTTAATGATTTCCCACTTTTGATGACTTCCCACTTTTGGTGACTTCCGACTTTTATTTATTTCCCACTTTTGGTGACTTCCCACTTTTTCTTGATTTCCCACTTTTGATGACTTCCCACTTTTCCTTGACTTCCCACTTTTGATGACTTCTCAATATCGGTGACTTCCCACTTTTTGTGACTTCCCCCTTTTTCTTGACTTCCCACTTTTGACGATATCCCACTCTTTGTTGACCTCCCACTTTTGATGACTTCCCACTCTTGATGACTTCCCACTTTTGATGGCTTGCCACTTTTGATGACTTCCCAATATTGGTGACTTCCCACCTTTTCATGATTTCCCACTTTTGATGACTTCCCACATTTGATTACTTCCCACTTTTTCTTGACTTCCACTTTTGATGACTTCCCACTTTTGACGACTTCCCCTTTTGGTGACTTCCCACTTCTTAATGATTTCCCACTTTTGATGACTTCTCACTTTTTCTTGACTTCCCACTTTTCCTTGATTTCCCATTTTTGATCACTTCCCACATTTGATGACTTCCCATTTTTGGTGACTTCCCACTTTTTCTTGAGTTCCCACTTTTGATGACTTCCCACATTTGATGACTTCTTACTTTTTCTTGACTTCCCGCTTTTTCTTCACTTCCCACTTTTGATGACTTCCCACTTTTTCTTGACTTCCCACTTTTGATGACTTCTCAATATCGGTGACTTCCCACTTTGTGTGACTTCCCTCTTTTTCTTGACTTCCCACTTTTGACGATATCCCACTTTTGGTGACTTCCGACTTTTGATGACTTCCCACTTTTGGTGACTTCCCAGTTTTTCTTGATTTCCCACTTTTGATGACTTCCCACGTTTTCTTGACTTCCCACTTTTGATGACTTCTCAATATCGGTGACTTCCCACTTTTTGTGACTTCCCCCTTTTTCTTGACTTCCCACTTTTGACGATATCCCACTTTTTGTTGACCTCCCACTTTTGATGACTTCGCACTTTTCATAACTTCCCACTTTTGACGACTTCCCCTTTTTGTAACTTCCCGCTTTTTCTTGACTTCCCACTTTTGATGACTTCCCACTTTTGGTGACTTCCGACTTTTATTGATTTCCCACTTTTGGTGACTTCCCACTTTTTCTTGATTTCCCACTTTTGATGACTTCCCACATTTTCTTGACTTCCCACTTTTGATGACTTCTCAATATCGGTGACTTCCCAGTTTTTGTGACTTCCCCCTTTTTCTTGACTTCCCACTTTTGACGATATCCCACTTTTTGTTGACCTCCCACTTTTGATGACTTCGCACTTTTCATAACTTCCCACTTTTGACGACTTCCCCCTTTGGTGACTTCCCACTTCTTAATGATTTCCCACTTTTGATGACTTCCGACTTTTGGTGACTTCCGACTTTTATTTATTTCCCACTTTTGGTGACTTCCCACTTTTTCTTGATTTCCCACTTTTGATGACTTCCCACTTTTCCTTGACTTCCCACTTTTGATGTCTTCTCAATATCGGTGACTTCCCACTTTTTGTGACTTCCCCCTTTTTCTTGACTTCCCACTTTTGACGATATCCCACTCTTTGTTGACCTCCCACTTTTGATGACTTCCCACTCTTGATGACTTCCCACTTTTGATGGCTTGCCACTTTTGATGACTTCCCCTTTTGGTGACTTCCCACTTCTTAATGATTTCCCACTTTTGATGACTTCCAACTTTTGATGACTTCCCACTTTTTCTTGACTTCCCACTTTTGATGACTTCTCATATTTTCTTGACTTCCCACGTTTTCTTGACTTCCCCCTTTTGATGACTTCCCACTCTTGATGACTTCCCACTTTTGATGGCCTCCCACTTTTGATGACTTCCCCTTTTGATGACTTCCCACATTTGATGACTTCCCACTTTTTCTTGACTTCCCACTTTTGATTACTTCCCATTTTTGATGACTTCCCACTCTTTTTTTGTCTTCCCACTATTTTTCGACTTTCACTTTTGATGACTTTCCTCTTTTGATGCCTTCCCTCTTTTTCATCACTTCCCACTTTTGATGACTTCCCACTTTTTTTTTATTTTTCCACTTTGATAGCTTCCCCCTTTGGCTGACTTCTCACTTTTTCTTGACTTCCCACTTTTCATAACTTCCCACTTTTGACGACTTTCCCTTTTGGTGACTTCCCACTTTTGATGACTTCCCACTTTTGGTGACTTCCTACCTTTTCATGATTTCCCACTTTTGATGACCTCCCACATTTGATTACTTCCCACTTTTTGTGACTTCCCACTTTTTCTTGACTTCCACTTTTGATGACTTCCTTCTTTTGGTGACTTCCCTCTTTTTCATCACTTCCCACTTTTGATGACTTCCCACGTTTTCTTGACTTCCCACTTTTGATGACTTCTCAATATCGGTGACTTCCCACTTTTTGTGACTTCCCCCTTTTTCTTGACTTCCCACTTTTGACGATATCCCACTTTTTGTTGACCTCCCACTTTTGATGACTTCGCACTTTTCATAACTTCCCACTTTTGACGACTTCCCCCTTTTTGTAACTTCCCGCTTTTTCTTGACTTCCCACTTTTGATGACTTCCCACTTTTGGTGACTTCCGACTTTTATTGATTTCCCACTTTTGGTGACTTCCCACTTTTTCTTGATTTCCCACTTTTGATGACTTCCCACATTTTCTTGACTTCCCACTTTTGATGACTTCTCAATATCGGTGACTTCCCAGTTTTTGTGACTTCCCCCTTTTTCTTGACTTCCCACTTTTGACGATATCCCACTTTTTGTTGACCTCCCACTTTTGATGACTTCGCACTTTTCATAACTTCCCACTTTTGACGACTTCCCCCTTTGGTGACTTCCCACTTCTTAATGATTTCCCACTTTTGATGACTTCCGACTTTTGGTGACTTCCGACTTTTATTTATTTCCCACTTTTGGTGACTTCCCACTTTTTCTTGATTTCCCACTTTTGATGACTTCCCACTTTTCCTTGACTTCCCACTTTTGATGTCTTCTCAATATCGGTGACTTCCCACTTTTTGTGACTTCCCCCTTTTTCTTGACTTCCCACTTTTGACGATATCCCACTTTTTGTTAACCTCCCTCTTTTGATGACTTCGCACTTTTCATAACTTCCCACTTTTGACGACTTTCCCCTTTGGTGACTTCCCACTTCTTAATGATTTCCCACTTTTGATGACTTCCCACTTTTGGTGACTTCCGACTTTTATTTATTTCCCACTTTTGGTGACTTCCCACTTTTTCTTGATTTCCCACTTTTGATGACTTCCCACTTTTCCTTGACTTCCCACTTTTGATGACTTCTCAATATCGGTGACTTCCCACTTTTTGTGACTTCCCCCTTTTTCTTGACTTCCCACTTTTGACGATATCCCACTCTTTGTTGACCTCCCACTTTTGATGACTTCCCACTCTTGATGACTTCCCACTTTTGATGGCTTGCCACTTTTGATGACTTCCCCTTTTGGTGACTTCCCACTTCTTAATGATTTCCCACTTTTGATGACTTCCAACTTTTGATGACTTCCCACTTTTTCTTGACTTCCCACTTTTGATGACTTCTCATATTTTCTTGACTTCCCACGTTTTCTTGACTTCCCCCTTTTGATGACTTCCCACTCTTGATGACTTCCCACTTTTGATGGCCTCCCACTTTTGATGACTTCCCCCTTTTGATGACTTCCCACATTTGATGACTTCCCACTTTTTCTTGACTTCCCACTTTTGATTACTTCCCATTTTTGATGACTTCCCACTCTTTTTTTGTCTTCCCACTATTTTTCGACTTTCACTTTTGATGACTTTCCTCTTTTGATGCCTTCCCTCTTTTTCATCACTTCCCACTTTTGATGACTTCCCACTTTTTTTTTATTTTTCCACTTTTGATAGCTTCCCCCTTTGGCTGACTTCTCACTTTTTCTTGACTTCCCACTTTTCATAACTTCCCACTTTTGACGACTTTCCCTTTTGGTGACTTCCCACTTTTGATGACTTCCCACTTTTGGTGACTTCCTACCTTTTCATGATTTCCCACTTTTGATGACCTCCCACATTTGATTACTTCCCACTTTTTGTGACTTCCCACTTTTTCTTGACTTCCACTTTTGATGACTTCCTTCTTTTGGTGACTTCCTCTTTTTCATCACTTCCCACTTTTGATGACTTCCCACGTTTTCTTGACTTCCCACTTTTGATGACTTCTCAATATCGGTGACTTCCCACTTTTTGTGACTTCCCCCTTTTTCTTGACTTTCCACTTTTGACGATATCCCACTTTTTGTTGACCTCCCACTTTTGATGACTTCGCACTTTTCATAACTTCCCACTTTTGACGACTTCCCCCTTTGGTGACTTCCCACTTCTTAATGATTTCCCACTTTTGATGACTTCCCACTTTTGGTGACTTCCGACTTTTATTTATTTCCCACTTTTGGTGACTTCCCACTTTTTCTTGATTTCCCACTTTTGATGACTTCCCACTTTTCCTTGACTTCCCACTTTTGATGACTTCTCAATATCGGTGACTTCCACTTTTTGTGACTTCCCCTTTTTCTGACTTCCCACTTTTGACGATATCCCACTCTTTGTTGACCTCCCACTTTTGATGACTTCCCACTATTGGTGACTTCCCAACTTTTCATGATTTCCCACTTTTGATGACTTCCCACATTTGATTACTTCCCACTTTTTGTGACTTCCCACTTTTTCTTGATTCCACTTTTGATGACTTCCCACTTTTGACGACTTCCCCTTTTGTGACTTCCACTTCTTAATGATTTCCCACTTTTGATGACTTCTCACTTTTTCTTGACTTCCCACTTTTCCTTGATTTCCCCATTTTTGATCACTTCCCACATTTGATGACTTCCCATTTTTGGTGACTTCCCACTTTTTCTTGAGTTCCCACTTTGATGACTTCCACATTTGATGACTTCTTACTTTTTCTTGACTTCCCGCTTTTTCTTCACTTCCCACTTTTGATGACTTCCCACTTTTTCTTGACTTCCCACTTTTGATGACTTCTCAATATCGGTGACTTCCCACTTTGTGTGACTTCCCTCTTTTTCTTGACTTCCACTTTTGACGATATCCCACTTTTGGTGACTTCCGACTTTTGATGACTTCCCACTTTTGGTGACTTCCCAGTTTTTCTTGACTTTCCACTTTTTCCTGACTACCCACTTTTGATGATTACCCACTTTTGATGACTTCCCACTTTTTCTTCACTTCCATTTTTGATGACTTCCCGCTTTTTCATCACTTCCCACTTTTGATGACTTCCCCTTTTGGTGACTTCCCACTTCTTAATGATTTCCCACTTTTGATGACTTACAACTTTTGATGACTTCCCACTTTTTCTTGACTTCCCACTTTTGATGACTTCTCATATTTTCTTCACTTCCCACGTTTTCTTGACTTCCCCCTTTTGATGACTTCCCACTCTTGATGACTTCCCACTTTTGATGGCTACCCACTTTTGATGACTTCCCACTTTTGGTGACTTCCTACCTTTTCATGATTTCCCACTTTTGATGACTTCCCACATTTGATTACTTCCCACTTTTTGTGACTTCCCACTTTTTCTTGACTTCCACCTTTGATGACTTCCTTCTTTTGATGACTTCCCTCTTCCCCTTCACTTCCCACTTTTGATGACTTCCCACTTATTTTTTGACTTCCCACTTTTGATGACTACCGACTTTTGGTGACTTCCGACTTTTATTGATTTCCCCCTTTTGGTGACTTCCCACTTCTTAATGATTTCCCACTTTTGATGACTTCTCACTTTTGCTTGACTTCCCACTTTTTCTTGATTTCCCATTTTTGATGACTTCCCACATTTGATGACTTCCCATTTTTGGTGACTTCCCACTTTTTCTCGAGTTCCACTTTTGATGACTTCCCACATTTGATGACTTCTTACTTTTTCTTGACTTCCCGCTTTTTCTTCACTTCCCACTTTTGATGACTTCCCACTTTTTCTTGACTTCCCACTTTTGATGACTTCTCAATATCGGTGACTTCCCACTTTTTTGTGACTTCCCTCTTTTCTTGACTTCCCACTTTTTACGATATCCCATTGTTGGTGACTTCCGACTTTTGATGACTTCCCACTTTTGGTGACTTCCAAGTTTTTTCTTGACTTTCCACTCTTTCCTGACTACCCACTTTTGATGACTACCCACTTTTGATGACTTCCCACTTTTTTCTTCACTTCCCATTTTTGATGATTTCCCAATTTTTCTTCACTTCCCACTTTTGATGACTTCTCACTATCGGTGACTTCCCACTTTTTGTGACTACCCGCATTTTCTTGACTTCCCACTTTTTCTTGATTTCCCACTTTTGATGACTTCCCACTTTTTCTTCACTTCCCAATTTGATGATTTCCCACTATCGGTGACTTCCCACTTTTTGTGACTTCCCACTTTTTCTTGACATCCTATTTTTGATGACTTCCCACTTTTTCTTGACTTCTCACTATCGGTGACTTCCCACTTATTGTGACTTCCCGCTTTTTCTTGACTTCCCACTTTTGATGACTTCCCACTTTTAATGATTTCCCACTTTTCGTGACTTCCCACTTTTTCTTGATTTCCACTTTTGATGACTTCCCACTCTTGATGACTTCCCACTTTTTCTTGACTTCCCACTTTTGGTGACTTCCCACTTTTGATGACTTCCAACTTTTGGTGACTTCCCAGTTTTTTTTGACATCCTATTTTTGATGACTTCCCACTTTTTCTTGACTTCCCACTTTTGATGACTTCCCTCTTTTGATGACTTCTCCTTTTTCCTTCACTTCCCACTTTTGATGACTTCCCACTTTTTCTTGACTTCCCACTTTTTCTTGACTTCCTACTTTTGATCACTCCACTTTTGATGACTTCCTACTTTTGATGACCTCCCACTTTTTCTTGACCTCCCACTTTTGATGACTTCCACTTTTGATGTTTTCCCACTTTTGATGACTTCCCACTTTTTTTCTTCCCACTTTTGATGACTTTCCACATTTGATGACTTCCCACATTTTCTTGATTTCCCGCTTTTTCTTCACTTCCCACTTTTCATGACTTTCACTTTTTCTTGACTTCCCACCTTTGATGACTTCCCACTATCGGTGACTTCCACTTTTTGTGACTTCCCACTTTTTCTTGACCTCCAATTTTGATGACTTTCCTCTTTTGATGACTTCCCGCTTTTTCATCACTTCCCACTTTTGATGACTTCCCACTTTTTCTTTATTTTTCCTTCTTTGATAGCTTCCCACATTGGGTGACTTCTCACTTTTTTTTATTTCCACTTTTGATGACTTCCCACTTTTTCTTGACTTCCCACTTTTGATGACTCCCACTTTTGATGTTTTCACACTTTTGATGACTTCCACTTTTTCTTGATATTACATTTTTTATGACTTCCAACTTTTGATGACTTCCCATTT